>CM060962.1:276359700-276504700 GCA_030765045.1 Tenodera sinensis | reverse complement strand
TAATTTTGTATAGTGAGGATTATATAACAGGGGATTTAACATTAAATCAATTTATTTTTTTGGTATTAATGTTTGTTTTATCAATAATATTTTTAATTATTAGTCCTAATTTAATTAGAATTTTGTTAGGATGAGATGGTTTAGGATTAGTTTCTTATTGTTTAGTAATTTATTATCAAAATGTAAAGTCATATAATGCTGGAATATTAACTGCATTGTCAAATCGGGTTGGTGATGTAGCATTATTAAAAGCAATTGCTTGAATATTAATTTTTGGTAGATAAAATTATATTTATTATTTGGATTGTATAATAAATAATTTTGAATTAAGTTTAATTTCTTTTTTGGTTGTTTTAGCAGTTATAACAAAAAGTGCTCAAATTCCTTTTTCTGCTTGATTACCAGCAGCTATAGCAGCACCTACTCCTGTTTCTGCTTTAGTTCATTCGTCTACTTTGGTTACTGCAGGGGTATGTTTATTAATTCGATTTAGTAAAGCTTTTCCAAATTGATTAATAATATTTTTATTGGTAATTTCTGTTTTAACAATGTTTATATCAGGTTTGGGTGCTAATTTTGAATATGGTTTAAAAAAAATTATTGCTTTATCTACTTTAAGTCAGTTAGGTTTAATAATAGGATTTTCTGATTTGGCTTTTTTCATTTATTAACGCATGCCTTATTCAAGGCTTTATTATTTATATGTGCTGGGATAGTAATTCATAATGTAAAAAATTTTCAAGATATTCATTTTATAGGAAATTTATCTCTTTTTACACCTTTAACTTCAGCTTGTTTTATGGTATCTAATTTTGCTTTATGTGGAATGCCTTTTTTGGCTGGATTTTATTCTAAGGATATAATTTTAGAGGTAGTTTCTATAAGAAATTTAAATATATTTATATATTTTTTATACTTTTTTTCTATGGGGTTGACAGTATGTTATTATTTTCGTTTATTTTATTATGTTTTATGAGGAGATTTTAATTTAGTGCCTATATTTAAGTTAAGAGAAGAGAGTTGAATAATAATTTATGGTATATTAGGTTTAATGATTTTTGCGGTAATTGGTGGAAGTATATTAAATTGAATAATTTTTTTAACTCCTTATTTTATTTGTTTACCTTCTTTTATGAAATTATACCAATTTTAGTGAGTATTATAGGTTTATGATTAGGAAGAATTTTATTTAAATATAGATTTAATTATTATTTTAATTTATTTAAATATTATGGAATTATTATTTTTTCAGGATCTATATGATTTATACCTTTGATTTTTACGAAGGGGGTTAGAAAATTACCTTTAACAATTGGTTTGGATTCCATTAAATATATTGATTTAGGTTGAAGAGAGTATTTTGGTGCACAGAATTTATATTATGTTTTAATGAAATTAAGAGGAATTAGTCAGTGATTTCAAACTAATGATTTGAAATCTAACTAATGATTTGAAATCTTATTTGGTAATCTTTTTGATTGCTTTAATTTTAATAATTTTTATTATTTATTCAAATATTTTATATTAGAGTATAACACTGAAGCTGTTATTGAGACAATTTTATCTTTGAATATATTTATAAAAATTAAAATTTTATTTTTACAATGAAAATGTAATGTTTTATTTTAAACTATATAAATCTTTTATAAGATGTAAATGGATTTAAACCACTTGAATATTAAGTTAGCAGCTTTTATTCGATCAACACATCTTCTTAATTGGAAATTAATTTCCATTTTATCATTAACAGTGATATACCTCTATTTTGGTTCCAATTAAGGTAAATAAGGATACAAAATATATCTTACTATCAGGTCGAAACTGATTACAATTAATTTGCTTCTTACTTATTTTAAGGAACATTGATAATTCAATACTTTTTTAGTGCAAATCAAATGTTATTTTTAACTACAACCCTAATTTTATGATGCTCATTCAAGGGATCCTTTATTTCATTCATGATATAAACCAATTATTAGAATTAATAGGAATAATATTCTTGTAATTGTTCAGATTATTATATTTGATCTAAAAGGAATAATTGTTATAGGTAGAATAAGTGCAATTTCTACGTCGAAGATTAAGAAAATGATGGCAACAAGAAAAAATCGTAATGAAAATGGTAATCGTGATGATCTAATAGGGTCAAATCCACATTCGAAAGGGGAACTTTTTTCTCGATCTTCAATCTTTTTTTTTGATAAAAAATTTGTTAATATTATTACGACAAATGAGATTAACATAATAATAATTGATATTAAACCAATAATTTGAATTATTTATTCTACAATAATTAGACTTTTTGATTGGAAATCCAAGTGTACTTTTTTATACTAAATAAATATTTATCTACCTCATCAATAAATTGAAACATAAAAATAATCATACAACATCAACGAAATGTCAATATCAGGCTGCTGCTTCAAAACCAAAGTGATGGCTAGAGGTGAAATGTATAAACAGTATTCGAGATAAACATGTGATTAGGAAGGTAGTTCCAATAATTACATGTAGACCATGAAATCCTGTTGCTACAAAAAAGTTGATCCGAAAACTGAATCTGCAATGGTGAATGGTGCTTCATAATACTCATAGAGTTGAAGGGCTGTAAAATATAAACCTAATATGATGGTGAAAATTAACCCTTGAGTTGCTTGGCTATAATTATTTTCTAATAGACCATGATGGCTTCATGTAATAGTTATTCCTGATGCTAATAAAACTGTTGTATTTAAAAGAGGAACTTGTAAAGCATTAAATGGAATGATTCCTAAAGGTGGTCATGATGATCCAATTTCAATTGCGGGGGCAAGTTTTCTATGGTAGAATGTTCAAAAAAATGAAACAAAAAAGAGTACTTCTGAAATAATAAATAGAATTATTCCTCATCGTAAACCTGTTATAACTTCCTTAGTGTGACATCCTTGGTAAGTGCTTTCTCGTACTACATCTCGTTATCATTGAATAGTTGTTAAAGTTAAGATTAATATTCCTATAAATATTAATTTTTCGTTAAATTTGTAAGAAAATTTAATAAATCCTAATATTGCTACAATAATTCTAAAAGCTGCTACGATAGGTCATGGTCTATAAGTTACCAGATGATAGGGGTGATTTGCATGTATTGACATTATTAATTAACTTCTCTAGAATATAGGGTTCTTAAAACTGCAAAAACATAAGAATGAATAATGGCAACTGCAGATTCTAATGTTAAAAGTAAGATTTGCGTAATGATTAATAAAGGTAACAAAGATATTATTATAGTGCTTCCGGTGTTACCTAATAAAGTTATTAATAAATGGCCTGCAATTATATTTGCAGCTAATCGGATGGCTAATGTTCCTGGTTGAATTACATTTCTAATTGCTTCAATACATACCATAAATGGTATAAGAGCTCCAGGGGTTCCTTGAGGAACTAGATGTGCAAATATGTGTTTAGTATTACTGATTCACCCAAATAATATAAATCTTAGTCATAATAGTAAAGCAAGAGTTAGAGTTATTACTATATGACTTGTTCTTATGAAAATATAAGGGAACAATCCAATAAAATTATTGCATAGAGTAATTGAAAAAGTTGAAATGAAAATAATAGTTGATCCTTTGTTAATCTTTTTTTTTCCAATAAGTAATTTAAATTCGTCATGGAGTTTATTAATAATTAAATTTCATAATATTGTTCTTCGGGAAGGAATTAATCATAAAGATGTTGGGATTAATATAAGTCCAATAAAAGTTCTTAGTCAATTAATTGACAGGTTTAGGATATTAGAAGATGGATCAAAAACTGAGAATAAGTTAGTTATCATTTTCAAGTTAAAGTTTTCGTTCTTATTTTTATTAAGGGACGAGAAGACCCTTTATTAAAAGAAGTGTAATAGTTTATTACGTTAAATAAGATTAGGAGAATTGAAAACAAAACGAAAAGTGTTAATCAATTAAGTGGTTTATTTGAGGGATAAAGATGTATTAGATCACTAATAATTTTAGTATGACATACTAATGTTATTATTTAACTAAACTTCTTTTCATCAGAAGTAATTGCTATGTTACTATAATCTGGTTTAAGAGACCATTGCTTGCTTTTCAGTCATCTAATGATTCAGATATATTTGAAATTCAATTCAATAAAGCATTTGTGGAAGTTCTTTCGATTACAATGGGTATAAATCTGTGATTTGCTCCACAAACCTCTGAACACTGTCCATAAAATACTCCAGGAGGATTAAATGAAGCAATATTCTGATTTAATCCTCCTGGATTAAATCAGAATGTTGCTGGATTTAATCGTCCTGGAGTAGCATCAGCTTTTACACCAATTCTTGGAATAGTTCAGGAGTGAATTACATCTTCTGATGTAATTAGAATTTGTGTTAAAGTATTTATTGGTAATGTTGTTCGATTATCAACTTCAAGAAGTCGAATATTATAAGGATTTAATTCATTTTGGGGAATTATATAGGCATCAAATTCTACATCAGTAAAATCTGAATATTCATAGCTTCAGTATCATTGGTGACCAATAGTTTTTAATGTTAAAGTGGGATTTGATTTTTCATCAATTAAATATAAAATACGAAGGGAAGGCAGGGCAATAAAAATTAGAACTACTGCGGGTAAAATTTTTCAAAGAATTTCTAAATATTGACTGTCTATAACATGGCGATCAATAAATTTATTTGTTATTAATGATAAGATTATATAGCCTATAGTAGTAGTAATTATGGTGATAATAAATATTGAGTGATCATGAAAGTAGATTAATTGTTCTATTAAAGGTGAAGCTCTGTCTTGTAAACCTAAACTTGCATATGTAGTCATTTGAGGTTCTAAAAAAAGTATTCAACTTTATTTGTGGAGCTTAAATCCACTGCACTATTCTGCCACATTAGATAGTAGAAGTTATTTTGTAATAAGGGTTAATTCATTATATGTGTGTTCTGCAGGTGGGAAATTGTGAAGTCATTCAACTGAACTATTTATTTGGAATGAGAATAGGACTGGTCGATTTGATCTTATTCTTTCTCATAGAATGAAAATAAATGTTACTACAGCAACAAAATCATTGATCCTATTGCTGATAAAATATTTCATGAAGTGTAAGCATCAGGATAGTCTGAATATCATCGAGGTATTCTTGCTAATCCTAAAAAGTGTTGAGGAAAGACTGTTAAATTAACCCCTACAAATATAGTGAAAAATTGACTTTTTAATCAAGTAGGATTTATTGTTAATCCTGTAAATAAAGGATATCAGTGAATAAATCCTGCTATAATAGCAAAGACAGCTCCTATTGAAAGAACATAGTGAAAATGTGCTACTACATAATAAGTGTCATGGAGAATAATAACAATAGCTGCATTTGCTAAGATTGCTCCTGTTAAACCTCCTACAGTAAACAGGAAAATAAAACCTAAAGCTCAAAGGGAGGCGGGAGTATAAATTACCTTTGATCCGTATATTGTTGCTAGTCAACTAAAAATTTTAATTCCTGTTGGCACTGCAATAATCATAGTTGCTCCTGTGAAATATGCTCGTGTAGCAACATCTATTCCAACTGTGAATATATGATGAGCTCAAACAACAAAACCTAAAAAACCAATTGCTGATATGGCTCAAATTATACGGTAATTTCCAAATGCTTCCTTTTTTCCTCTTTTGTGAGAAATTACATGTGAAATTATACCAAATCCTGGTAAAATTAAAATGTAGACTTCGGAATGACCAAAAAACCAAAATAAATGTTGATATAGAATTGGATCAGCTCCTCCTGCGGGGTCAAAGAATAAAGTATTAAGATTCCGATCAGTTAAAAGTATAGTAATTGCCCCTGCGAGTACAGGGAGTGATAATAATAAAAGTAAATAGTAATTCCTACAGATCATACAAAAAGAGGAACTTGTGTTTCATTTATGTAATGTGGTTTTATATTAATTATAATTGTAATAAAGTTTACTGCTCCTATAATGCTTGATATACCTGCAAGATGTAGAGAAAAAATTGTTAAATCTACTGCAGGTCCTGCATGAGCAATTCTAGCTGAAAGAGGGGGATAAACAGTTCAACCTGTTCCTGCTCCTCTTTCTACTATTCTTCTAATTAATAATAGTAAAATCGATGGTGGTAAAAGTCAAAATCTTATATTATTTATTCGAGGAAATGCTATAAGAGGTACAAGTCAATTTCCGAATCCACCATTTAATGTCTAGTTTGAGGTTTAACCGATATTTGTAATTGTGTTACGCTGTTCTCTTTCTATCTCTATTTCCTGTCTCTCTCTGTCTGTCACACACATATACATACACACGAGCGAAACGTTCCCTAAAAGTGCCTTTTTGCGGGTCAGGGAGCCTCAAAACATGAATTTCTGGTGTAACTCCTTATTGGATCCCTGGATGAGGTGCAATCCTTGCTCCACTTACTATAGCTATTTAGAGGGAGTGCCCACCCTCTCCCCTCCAAAAAACAAATGTGGCGTCATCAGGTAGGCTCTCTTAGTAACATTCATTACACTTGCGAGCACTTAACGGCAACGCAAATGACGATTATAAAATCATTATTTACATTCAACCCAAATTGGGTTTCCCCGAAAAGAAAATGCCGGTCCAAACTACAAATGTTAGCCTGGTTAATTTTTAATGCAGTTCTAAATGATTATTGACAAGAATGAGTGAACCACGCAGACTAGATGAGAAATGAACTCCAGTAGCCTGGGAGGGGAAGTGGCAGATTGTTGTTGCATTTTTGCGAGTGCTATTTTGAAGTTCGTCGCATTTTTCGACCTCGAGTAGTGACAAAAGCGACTGTAATTTAAACCCTGTTATGTACCTTAGGAAGTAGAAAACTGAAGATAAGGCTGGATCCGAATTGATTCCGGAATGGACGTGTTGATTCTCATTAGTTACCACCATATTTGTTACATCGCAGACATGTTGATTCCCATCAGTTAAAGTCAGTGTCATAACATTTTACTTCCCACTTTACACAGATTTAGGACTTATCATTTTTATTATCATGAATTTTAAATATTTGGCCAGTTATAACTTTACAAAACATTTACATGTTCCCGTATTACCTACACTTGATGTGTCTATCAACACGTATGTTGTTGCTCAGTGCCTATAGACAGCGGGAATCAACTCGTTCTATCTTCAACCACAGAGGGACGCAAAACGGTATTACCGTGCGCAAGCTTATCAGGAGGTTGGCGCCGTGCTGTCGGAACAGAAAATAAGATGAGCGAGAGAAAGAGAGGAGAGAGAGATAAAAGAGTGAGAGGGATAAAAGAAAGAGAAAGAGTGAGAGAGAAAGAGAGAGAAAGAGAGAAGGAGAGAGAATTTTACTACACAATACACTTGTTTCAAATAGGAGTTAACTAATTAATTTTTGTATTTTCAAATATACTTTTCTCAAGTGTGGAGTCATTCATTTTCTACTTCTTTTGCCCATGAAAAAAGAACGAAATATCAAAGCCATTACATAGCGAGCTGTTCTTAATAAGATTTGACTATCACTCAGGGCCTACTCTACTCCCGTAATCCTCTTGTAGCTACAAAAAATTGCAGTAAGACAATTTCTGCAAATGTTTATGTGAATGAATATGAAGTATTATTCGTAGGTAGAAAAATAAGCGTTTATAAGGAAGAATAGTTTGTACAAGAGTAGAGAAAACCACATGAATGCAACACAGTTTTGGGCGAGGGAAAAACAACACTTCCTGAAAACACTTGATGTGCAGTAGAAAAAGTGAAAAGCATTATAATATTTTTCCCTGTTTTTCGTGGTAATTCTGAAGGGACTACATAGAAGTAGATCGGGTTGGACATTCGAGTCTCTCCCACAAGGGATTTGTTCGGATTGGGTTAGCCTCGGCGGACAGTGGCTCTCAATACCCTTGGGAGTTGTGTGCTCCGGCATCAACCTGTGTAACAACAGTGGGAGCTTTTTAGTCTCAAGGTATTGCCCTAATGGAAAGATCCACGGAAGGAGGGGCACTTGGATTCCGCCTTCCCTGGTTTTTGAGGGGGAGTTTCGGCTCCTGGTAGACTCCGTGACCATTCTGCCTGCTATGCCGCTTTCTAACAAGAGTAAGGAGTAAACGAAGAACACAACAATAAATAAAACCCATCAATGCTTCTAGAGCTCTTGTAATTGCAGTTCCTGCTGGATTGATAATTTATTTTGAATAACTATCCATGTATGGCAGAATTTTTGAGCAAGCTTTAAACCTAAAGGAAGTAAATATGAGATTTTTGGTTATGTATGCTAGTAGTTCATTACTTGGTGTGACTGATCCGGGCCATCACAGATTAAATGCACGTTGTATTGTCGGTATTTTTATATTAGATGAGATGGGACACATGGAAATGAAATGACAGCAGAGACTTTGGTAATTTAATGAACATGACGTTTTTCTGTTTTTCACCGAACGTCAATCACATACGACAAGCCTCTAAACAATTTATCTTTCGGGCACTAATTGGGTAAACAGGTAACGGTAAGCATGTCAAACTGTCAGTGTCCTTTTAAAATACTTCTATCGGCTATCCCCACCAGGTGTTGGATGATGTCAGCGCAACATGATTGCAATGTCTCTGTTGCACAAATGACGCCCTTAGAATAGCATAGGCGTAAGGACCAAAAGTTACTTTTAAGTAAAATGCGATTAAAGTTTTACTAAGGATTTTGTATTTGTTAAAGGCATTAGGAACTGCTCAAATGTGAACTTAACGCATTAATACTATCAATTATGATTGTGAAATGCTATTTGACAGATATTCAAGATTTTTAAACACTAATTTAATTGACAATGTTATTTAAATGAGGCACGCCTTCACGCGTGTTATAGCCAAAACTGTTTACAGTCTGATTTTGAAAAGAAGATACATGACTGATGTGGGGCAAGGGGGGGGGGAGGGAGGGGAGGCGTTTGCTATGGGAACGTAAACAAGGGTTGCCACATTGGTTATTATCGTGCTACCCGAGCGGTTAACCTCGCGGCATCGAAGGGTGCGATAAGATTGCAGATATTCGGTGTCGCAGAAAGCAACGTTTTCACGTTTTCTCCAACTAAGCAACCACATAACAGCGTGGACATTTATTTCTTGGAGTATGAAGCGGTATTACTGCTTCCTTACTCTCGTTCCACTATACTAAGCAGAATGCTGTTCTCAGATGGTTTCTGTGCCGCGGCTGCTCTGCATGGACCTTAATTTCTGGGTATGCGTGGGTATTTGCACATAAAAGCCAGAGCTCTCGCTGAAACACTTTATTCTCAATCAAAGTAATGTTTGAGATTTGCCGTTCGCTATTAGAATTGTTACGTCGTTACTGCGTCTTTACTAGGACCGAAGATTATTTACTGTAGAATGTAACGTGGTGGCCAAGCAAATTAAAATGCGCGTATGTGCAACTCCTTCTCCGACTTATAGGCAAGTCAGAACTGTGTCCTCACACTCGGGGATCTCGGAGACAAGTCTGTGTGACTGACCTGATCACTCGGGGTCTGGAAGGCAAGTCTGTGTGACTGACCTGATCACTCGGGGTCTGGAAGGCAAGTCTGTGTGACTGACCTGATCACTCTGGGTCTGGAAGGCAAGTCTGTGTGACTGACCTGATCACTCGGGGTCTGGAAGGCAAGTCTGTGTGACTGACCTGATCACTCGGGGTCTGGAAGGCAAGTCTGTGTGACTGACCTGATCACTCGGGGTCTGGAAGGCAAGTCTGTGTGACTGACCTGATCACTCGGGGTCTGGAAGACAAGTCTGTGTGACTGACCTGATCACTCTGGGTCTGGCAGGCAAGTCTGTGTGACTGACCTGATCACTCGGGGTCTGGAAGGCAAGTCTGTGTGACTGACCTGATCACTCGGGGTCTGGAAGGCAAGTCTGTGTGACTGACCTGATCACTCGGGGCCTGGAAGACAAGTCTGTGTGACTGACCTAATCACTCGGGGTCTGGAAGGCAAGTCTGTGTGACTGACCTGATCACTCGGGGCCTGGAAGACAAGTCTGTGTGACTGACCTGATCACTCGGGGTCTGGAAGGCAAGTCTGTGTGACTGACCTGATCACTCGGGCCCTGGAAGACAAGTCTGTGTGACTGACCTGATCACTCGGGGTCTGGAAGACAAGTCTGTGTGACTGACCTGATCACTCTGGGTCTGGCAGGCAAGTCTGTGTGACTGACCTGATCACTCGGGGTCTGGAAGGCAAGTCTGTGTGACTGACCTGATCACTCGGGGTCTGGAAGGCAAGTCTGTGTGACTGACCTGATCACTCGGGGCCTGGAAGACAAGTCTGTGTGACTGACCCAATCACTCGGGGTCTGGAAGGCAAGTCTGTGTGACTGACCTGATCACTCGGGGCCTGGAAGACAAGTCTGTGTGACTGACCTGATCACTCGGGGCCTGGAAGGCAAGTCTGTGTGACTGACCTGATCACTCGGGGTCTGGAAGGCAAGTCTGTGTGACTGACCTGATCACTCGGGGCCTGGAAGACAAGTCTGTGTGACTGACCTGATCACTCAGGGATCTCGGAGGCAAGTGCCTGCTTTGCGCGCTCTCGGTAATAAGTCACCTTCCAATTTCCCCTCATTTTCCCCTTAGGGTTTCGCACCAAACTCAGCGTCATGAAGCTATCAATGCCTTTTACTTCTTAATTGCCTTTTACACTGGCAGCGGGGTTTCGCTGAAGTACACGTGACCATCCCTTGTTTTCCTGGTTCAGCAATCTGCGCTAAGCGATTTCCAGGAAAACTGGTCTTACAGGCTGACTCAACGTAAAAATCAACAGAGTAATTTGAAAACTTGTACATATTTGTCGGGCAGGGATGATTTTGTCAGAGATATTTGAACTTTGGCACCGAAATACATGTTTTCCACAGGAAGAAGTACTTTTGGATCCCTGTATCTATTTCAGTGGAATTCAAATATTCTGGTTTAATGTAGCAGTCAAGGATAGTTCGCAATGCAGAAACAACAGATGGGGTACACTGTTTAGGCATACAGGTGATTATATTAATCTTCTATTTTTATACCCTTTTAACCTTAAAGAAACCCGAGTCCTGTCTTCTACAGTTAACTACTATGCCCGACTACCAAGGGAAGCCATAGAAATCTACAAACACAAAGACAGCTTCAATCGCAAAGAAGAAATACTACGTGTACATAAAGCATGGATACCGGCTTTAGATAAACTCTCAGACACACACAACAGTTGTAATGAAACCCCACCTACAACTGGCCAATCACTACCGTAGCCAGCGCAACAATGCCCCGCCCACCCCCACCCATATAAATAACCGTAAAGGACGTTAACGATCATTATTTCCACTACTTCTCTGCTTCCACATTCAAACTCTGACCAGTGCAGGAGGATCGTGCTACCCTGATGATGCCAAGCGCAGTACTTGGCGAAACGTTGGTATCTCCCATGCCTTCTAGACCACGGCCTACAAGCCCGGAAGAACTAAACATTTCAAATATGTTTACGAAGTTTAATAGTTTCTGGCTTCTTTCGCAAATGGGTATCCTAGTCTCTGAAATTATTAATTCCAAGAAAAACACTGCTATATTATATATAAATACAATATTTGAAATGGTTCATCTGCTCAATTTATTAGGTTTCAAAATTAAATTCACTGACTTTTCTGTCTATGAAGTATATACCTACAGATTGCAGACAAGTAAATAACGCACTTTTGCATATTTGTAGTGACATGTTTTCAAGCTTCCTGAATTCAAAAACAGAACATATTTTTATGAAACGGGTTGTGTGTGGGAGTGGGTGTGTGTCGGTACGTGTGTGGGTGTGTGTCGGTACGTGTGTGGAGTGTTTGGGTGTCTGGGTGGGTGTGGGTGTGGGGTGTGTGTGGGAGTTTGTGGAGGTGTATGGGTGTGTGTGGGGCTGTGTACGCGTGTGTCAGTCTACATATGTATCACTGGATCGTTTTCAGAAAAAGCAACAACATTCAACCTCCCCTTATTGCTGTGTTATCAAGCCTACACGCTCTGTGACAGGTAAGGTGAAAAGCACGCCTCGAAAAGTCCCAAGCAAACGTGACCAAAGCCGCCGAAGATTGTCTTTGGCTATGGTCGTCGGCAAGGGAGGGCAAAGGGGGAGGGGTCAAATTCCCCTCCCTGGAATTAGCAAACACTTATTTACTTATTATTTATTTATGCCAACAAACTTACTGTTGGTGTTTTTAAACACACAAGCCGTGTGTGGGCAAAGTTTGAGAGGTAGAACTGGAACTTAAAAATTCAATGCCACAACTGGGATTCGAACCACAGACCTTCCACTTACCGGGCGGCTGCTCTACCACTGAGCTATTGTGACAAACTGCCAGAATGGCATTAAATTCTCAAACCAGTTCAAAGCAGTTCCAGTTCTACCTCTCAAACTTATTTACTTATTTACTATTAGACTATTGTTTTAATTTCGATGTAAAGAGCAATTTTTATTTAGCACAAATTAATACATTTATCCGCAACAAATACCCCACCCCCCGCTGAAAAACAAAGCCTACCGACGCCCATGTCTTTGGCGTATTTTATACATCCGGGAAAAAACTGTTCACAAAAGCATAAAATCTTTTAAAATGCTGAAGGAATAACCATTTATAAGGGTTAAGGACTGAAAATAAAGAGCACACACTGTTAAGCGATTTATTGGGAAGTTCTGTTAAGAGTAGCTGTTGCAATATAGTGTCTGGCTGGGTTATCGTCTTGGCTGTTCCTGAAGTTCAGCTGTTCAACTTTCATATACAAGGCGTATCGACCATTAACACTTAACAGACATCAAAGAGTACGCTTCATACTATATTTTGAAAGAAAAAGGGAAGAAATCTGATATATTGCACTCACGTGCCTTTCTCTACTCTGGTACTAACTATTCTTACAAACTTCTATTGATCTTCTTCATGATAGTCAAGATAAACATTTGCAGAAATCACTTTGTTGTTAATTTTCTTGTAGATGCAAGGGGAACATTGGAATACAGCAGGCTTCGAGCGATAGTCAAATCTTTTAAAGCTTTGATATTACGTTCTCCTAGAATGGTCAAGCGATAAAAAGGTGAAGAATGAGCTTCCATTTTAGAAAACTTTAAGTATTGCAAAAATTACCCAAATAACAAAGAATACCTCAATGGTTCACTCCACAAAAAAATCATTTGTACATAAATTGTGTTTTAAAAAGGTCTACATTTTTTTGTATAGTAAGATTTTGTCCATCTCTTATGGTTTGCCAGTTATGCAAAAATCATCAGTAATAAACATTGGCTATAGCCGGAAAATTCGAAATATACCTGTCATTTGCCAAAAAATATCTCAAACATATGGCATTTTAATCAAAATCGTTGGAGCCATTGTCAAGAAAATGAAAATTTTCGAAAAATGTTCCATTCAAAGGGTTGTTTAGGGTGGAGGAATTTTCTTGAAAATCGTACTTCTTGAAGGATATTAAACTTAAATACCAACTTCGGTTTTTAACCGACTTTTCGTTTGAGTTATACCATACACACGCACGCATACACGGCTTTTTAAAATGCTTTTTTTTTTATTTGTTTATTTTTTTTTTATTCTGGAGCTTCAAAACACGTATTTGCGGTGAAATCTCGACATTCAATTTTTGGGTCGAATACAATACTTCTACTTACTACACGCAGAAGACAAAAGTAAAAGACGTACTTTGGCGCTTAGGCCGCTGCTTTTCTAAAGGTCCTCAAATTTCCTGTAGTTCATCCAGTATGTAACTAATGCATTCAAGGAGACGTTTGGAATTTTTTTTCCGGTTAAGCCTAGCGTTTGAGACATTTTACACGTGTTTGTTTAATCGTTGTTAGTTTTATTTACTTAATCGCTTAGCTATTAGATTAGACTAGTTTAGGTGGAAGGAGGCACATGTTGTAGGTACTGAACCTTTGGGATGAAGGGATGAACCAAAGCATACAGTGGGTGACCAGATTTGGAGCAGCGGGCTCGGACACACGTGGGGTCCCTAACCTCTTCAGCCGTGAGATCCTGACACCAGCAGCACCGCCCCTATAAGCCTCTCTCCTCAAGGAAATGTCTCGATGAGGGTTCGTACCCTCCGGACACCAGAACGGCAGTTACTCAAAGCAAATTCCACCCTCACACGCCTCGCCAGTCACATGATTCTCCAATCCTGAAACATGACAAGGAAATAAAATGATAAAAATGGGTTTAGGAGACTTAAGACATTACAGAAACCACCTCAGAATGCACCTACCGACCTAGGAAAACCGTGAAAAACCCAATGTCAGAATGGCCGGTCCAATGGAATCAACCCAGGACTTCCTGCATGTGAGCCTCACACGACCGCTAAGCTTTCTCGCTCACTATCACCTGAAAGCTGGACGAAATGTTGCATTCAGTTCCATACTTTGAAATTGAGCCTGGTAAAATACACCTTATTTAGGCCCACTGATCCACGTGGTGTGGGTTAGTAAGTTTACCTCGCATCCTTTTTAACAGGGGTTTTCTTATCCTGTAAGGATAAATGTCACGTAACATCAACCTCTGTGGATAGTGGGCCCATTAAAAAATAAACGGTTTGGAAAAGGCTTCCATGTTAAGGGCAGTTTGGGTCGGGGGATTTTTTTAATCTTTCTGTGATATTTTTGGAAGGTAGTATGCTTGTGTACCTTTTTATAAAAACGTTATGTTCTACTTTCACATGCATTTCTCTACTCACTCTTCTACAAGCTATTATTACAAAAGATTGTTGCTCTATCTACCTTTCGTTACTCAAGATAAACTTTCCTTAGATATGCATGCTATATTGTAGGTGTAAGAATACAGTACGCTAAAGCGATAGTCTGATTTTTAAAATGCGGATCAGTGTGTGATGCCTTTGATATTTCATAATCTTTGCATGACCATGAGAAGAAACGAATAGCGATTTATCACTTGAAAACGCTACAAGATACCTAAGAAATGCCACTTAAAGGCATATTTTACAAATTGTGTACATTAACGAGATTTAAATTGTTTTGCATAGCAAGAGTTTGTCTCTTATTTCTACAGAACTTCACAGGCTACTTCCAGACGCGAGCGCACACACACACACGCGCGCGCGCGCGCACACACACACATACACACACTCTACCTTTAGGTGGAATGTAATACTTCGTGTACTTAAAATAGACAAGTAATAGAGAAGGTAAACGTAAGGTTAAAGAAAATGTTAGACTGTATTTTAGAATTGTGATTAGCGAGCTCAGGGGGCTTACACCTTGGGGTTACTAGAGCTGCAGGTTTCTAAAGTGCGCGCTGCTTTCCTTTTCTTTGGTCTGTCTCCTGTTTTAAATGTCTGAGGTGTTCTCACGGCCTCATAGATTTGACTTCTGCCCTGTAATATCAGTGAGAATCAATTTATGAGGACTTTATCGCCTGGTCCTGGAATTTGAAACACTCAATAAACGCCGACACATGAAGTCCCTGGATGACGTATGCTATATCGCTGCAGAAGAAGAATTGGAGCAGAAGATTGGAATTATCTCCTGTGCGGGGGCGTCTTGCATCTTCTTGGCAGATGTGAGTAGGATTAACGTTTGTGGGGGCGCATGTGTACCTACTTCAGCTGAAGTAATGTGCCCTTTTCTCCTGCTAACACTTCTAGTGAGATATCACTACGAAGTAGGTCGTTAGAGTCGTTATTAAGTGCATGTCAATCTGAAAAAGGAATAACAGATCAGAGAAGCGTGATGCGATGCACCCAACACAGCTTTTTCTACCAGTGATAAAAGCACACACATCTATACTAATATTATAAAGAGGTGGATGGACGGGCGGGTGAGTGGATGGATTGTAAATCATAAGAGGTAGGCAACATCTTACTACACAAAAATGTGTGTGTATGTATATAATGCTCAGAAGTTAATGATGAAATCATTCTCCTTCTTGCTTCCCAATATTTTGAAATTAGAGTTTCAAAAGACACAAGAGATTCACAATTTTTTTAGATGTTCCATGTCCATTTCTTCTTCTTTGGAGCACAATAAAAATTTGGAGATGTCATTATTCCAATTCTGAAAATATGTTTATTTAAACAATCATGCTCTGTGATCGGTCGAAATGCAGCAACAGAGAATTTTCTTGGTAAACCAGGAACTATTGATACATCATCCAAAATTTTCGTTCATTTTGGCGGTTGATTTCGAAGTGTTATCTGTTGATTATAATTTGAAGTTATTTTTATTTTAATAATTCTTTTAATTGATTCATAGGAGAAATTTTATCTTACTCCTAAATTGATTTTAGATCCTTTCTTTGCTAAAATATGAGCCATTTTATTTCTAAAAACACCAGAGTGTGCAGGAATCCACTGTAAGAATATATTTTATGTGGGTTCTGTATTTGTTTGATCAATTATCTTGTATTTCTTAGATTATCATTTTGGGCCAACTAGTAGAAGCAATAGCTTGGAGGGCTGCTTTAGAATCAGACAGGCGGCGCCGTGGCTGAGCGATTACCGCGCTCGCCTACCACCTAGGCGGCCCGGGTTCGATCCCAGGGACCCGCATGTGGTATTCGTGGTGGACGAAGCGGCGTCAGGGCGTGTTTTCTCCGGGTGCTCCGGTTCCCCCCGCCATCTCATTCCACCGGTGCTCCATCTTCATTCCATGTGTCATCAGTGTCACCGCCTGCGGTGTCGTAGTAGTAAAAGCGGGCGTTAAACACTACAACAACAAAAGAATCAGATAGAATAACTACTTTTTTGCATTTATGTAACCATGGAAATAAATTTTGAATTATGTATATATGGCATCAATTTCATCATGAAAATTGGTTGTATACTTCCCCACTTTTTTATAAAAGGAAAATAATTGACAAAATGTACTCACTCGAGCTCCTTTTTCGTAATCCAAAAGAGAGCCACCACCATAGTTATGAATCCAGTCACTGAGAGGGTATGTTGCATTGATGATTTCAAGGGTAGAAGCTTTGGCTTGAACAGAATCAACATCAATTTTATGAAATATTTTGTTAAGATGTAGTCGATAGTCAACCACAATTTCATTAATTGGATTATAACAAGAGGAAAAATTTTCTGTTTTAGATGGATATTCTAAGTTTTTCAAGCTCTAGACTGTCAACTAGTTGTACAATTTCTTAGAATATGGTAGATTTATCAAATTCTCATAAGTCATCAGCGCTTCCATTTGAACTTCTGTCATGACGGGTTTGTTACACAAAAAATCTGATGTGTTGCGCCCACATGACTTTCTCTACTTTTGTACTAACCATTCTTACAAACTCTTATTCCTATATCTTCTTCGTGTTAGTTAAAATAAACATTTGTACAATTATCTTATCGGTTATTTCCTTGTATGTGCAAGGGAATATTAGAATACAGTAAGCTTTGTGCGATAGTCAAATCTTTTAAATCTTTGATATTCCGTTCTCTTTGCACACGTAACATTTAAAAAAAAAAAAAAAAAACTATGTTCCATTTCACGAAAGCTTTAAGTTTCCGAAACTCACACACATAACAAGGAATATCTCAGAAATGGTTCAACCCGCAAGAAAATTTATTGAGACATAAATTGTGTATTTTAGCAAGTTCTACATTTTTTGTACAGTATGATTTGGTCTATCTCTAACGGTTTACCAATTATGCAAAAGTCCTCCAGTTTAAATGCGACTACAGGGGCTATAGCCAGAAAATTCAAGATATACATTTCATTTGTCATAAAAATATCTCAAACATATGGCATTTTAATCAAAATCGTTAGAGCCATCTTCAAGAAAATCAAAATTTTCGTAAAATGTTCCATGTAAAGGGTAGTTTAGGGTGGGGCTATTTTCTTCAAAATCTTCGTGTCGCATCCTTGAAAGACATTAAACTTGAATACCAACTTTGATTTTTAACCGACTTTTCGTTTTTGAGTTATACTGTCCACAGACTGACACACGGACACACACATGGACCTTTTTCTAAAATTGCTTTTTTTTTTTTTTTTGGATTCAGGGGGTCTCAAATATATATTTCCGGCGAAATCTCAACATGGAATTTTTGGGTGGAATACAATACTTCCTCTACTTACCAGTAGAGAAAGTAAAAATGTATATCTCGTTAAAGCACATATATATACAGCCTTTGATGGCATTAAGCATTCTGAGATATTCTCTGTTACTGGTATTGAATTTTCAAATACGTATAGGTACCTTTCTTAAGATGGAAAGTTGCCTTTCGTTTTTCTCTTAGTCATGCAAAGCGTATAGCACTTCAAATTCATCGCGTAGGATAGTGATGGCAAAAATGGGTTAATTCTGCAAGTCACTTAATACGCAACCCTCGTTACACTGCTCAGTAACATGTGAAAAACAAAGGGCCAACTATCTGAGGGGGAGTGGGGGAGTGTCCCCTGCGAGTCCGGGTTTTGCCACCGGACTCGGCGAAAGAATTCGCTTTTTCAAAATCTGACTAATGTTTTGGTCTAAACTCTATCGTTCTTAAACCTACAACAAAATCTTCAACAAAGTTTATATCAATTGGTAAAGAGTACTTAGAAGAATAAGCTTTTGGAGGAATATCTTGTAGATAGATGAATAGAGGTGGATAATATTGCATGTGTACCAAAATCCAATTTTCGTCACAAATATTTGCGTTAGGGAATGTTGGGTACCTGGATAAATTACGTCAATACATTATTATTGTTTCAAGATCATGATATTCCCTCCAGAAACTATTAAAACGCGCAAATAACCTTTATTCGAATCAAGATAGATAACAGGTGCTATGCCTAAGTATACACAGACGGCACTTAGGAGCAAAGGCGAGGTAGGGGAAGACAGGGAAACTTGTACTGTCAACGTATACTGTTCTTGCAGTACCGCGTGCTTGCATTTTGAGTGCTGATGTTGGCAATTGCTCGACAGGAGAGGGGAAGGGATGAGCAGGAGAGAAATGCTGTCATGATGCCTTCGTGAAGCGCGTCCCCATCATTTCGTTCGATTCCTCAAGTTTGTGCACCTTGCCTCAATTAAGTGCAGTTTACAGAGACTTAGACAAAGAAATAACATATTATGTATGTCAATTATTGTTCCTAAAGGTGTATTCTTAATAGCTGTGCAATAAAACAGTGCAATATCGCGTTAAAGGTATGCGAAAATCAATTTTAAATGTTTTGGTAAATAAGCAATATTTCCCGAGGAAGTTATATGAATTAAACACGTCAGATGTTGACCAAAAGGATCTCTCTCTGTGTGTGTATGTGTATATGTGAGAAAATCCAGAGTCTATAAAATACCATTGTTTAAGGACAGCATCCTTCAAGGATGTGACATGTAGATTTTGAAGAAAACTGCCCCTTTCAAGCAACCTTTCTATGATAAATATTTCGAATCTTTTTTATTTTCTCAAAAGCATCTCTTAATTGTTTTTATTGAAACGTCATATATTTAAGATATTTACATGACATAGTGCATATCTTGAGGTTTTTGGAAGTAGCATGCGAAAAATTGTAAGTACTTTTATATAGCTGATAACCATAAGAGATACACGGAAACATACTGCACAAAAAATGTAGATCTTTTTAAAACACGCAATTTATTCCAAATAGTGGTATATGCTATTAGCCATCTCCGAAATATCCATTGTCACTGGTTTGAATTTTTCATTTTTAAAGTGCTGTAGCTATTCAGCTGTTTCTCGCAATGTCATGGAAAGAGTATAGAATTTCAGGCCAGCCTAGGTTGATTGACTGTGGAACATCTGACTATCGATTCTGTTTCATGTATCACCTTTGTATCTACAATGAAATGTGTAATGTAATTATTTCTTCAAGCGTTTATCTGATTAACATAAAGTAGAAATAAGAATTGTAAGAATGATTTGCAGAAGTTATGTAAAATTAAACGATAGTGGGTAGAGAAAGTCATGATCAGATTATTAGGAAAACGAACGATATTTTCAGGTAGCAGTATAATCTCTGGTCTGAGTAATAAAGTGAGAGAAAATTAATGTCTGCTGATTCTCGTGGTGCATGCGGATGAGGAATGGGTATAAAAGTTCTGAGAATTTTCCAAATTAGATTTATTCATTTATATTTGCAAAGTGCTTATTAATTCAAAGAACGAAGGAGTTATTACAAATAAATTCATATGATGAATAATGAAAGCTAAGCGATGAGGTAGGTATATAACACTTTAGAGAGGGCTGGTAGCTTTCCCCAGGAAAGGTACATTCGTATCATTAAAGACACACCTTGACCTTTCCAGACCAAGGTACTAAGAGATCTGCCGCTTGGGAAACATGAATCGATATAGTGACATGCAGCTAAACCTAACCTTTCACAGAGCAACCTTAGTAGCGTGCACCTCATATACCTACATTTGAGTAGGTTAGAGTCATAACTCACATGATCCAAAAAGTACAAAATGGAAGTAATACTCTATTACGATTCGGTTTTCTACGTGGAATATGATTCCGAAGAAATTTGGTTTCATTTTTCACTTGATCCATGTTTAAATACGGGACAAACTTCCCGGTTTATGTCAAAAATCCCATGATGCTTTGGATCTTCTTAGATTTGTTCCATCGCTTTTTCAACCAATCAGCGATCGTAATTCCCTCACGCCTCTTCGCCCTTCGCCATAGTGTCGCTTTGTACTTAGGTTGACGAAGGACTGCAAAGCCATGAAGCACAGCGGAAAGAATGTGAAACTGCCCAGCTGTTTACGTGAGCTTATCTCAGAAACAAGGCCAGACAGGGCATGTACACTCTGTTTAGATGCAATCATATCTTCAGGACAGCAACGCATCATATATCTGCAGCCGCGAGAGATCACCTATTTGTGTTTGATCACTGACTATACTCCAAGTTACTATTATTTCGCTCTTCTAATAAACAAGATAAGAAGCGATCGTAGCGCTCGACAGCCAAGGCCAATACGCCTCAACGCTTTGCCAAGTAGTACATGTGCTCTCAGTTTTTAAAAGCTTTTATTCAACCTGCAATGTTTATATGTTTGCTCAGGTCAAATCTTGCAACTGAATTTCAAAGCAGCTATCCTCAGCGGATTGAGCTGAAAATTTTGCATATACGTTTAGTTTGGGCAACAATGCATGGTTCTCATTCTGAATCCAATATGGCGGACCATCTAAAATGGCGGTCAAGTTATTTTTTATGCACCCCTATGATATGGGTATCAAATGAAAGGGTTTGATGAGAAGAGTAGGAATAAAAAAAAAATGATGTCCGCGTTCAGCTCTTCGAGGAGATGGTGCACTACAAGAGAGGAGGGAGTAAGAAATATTTGTTGGGACCAAGGCGATGTTGTGTTACAATGTAGATGTGTCCAAAGATCTGGTGAATGGTGCTATTGGACCCATTACAGAAATCATGTGGCACTGCTTCCGGAGAGCACCAATGTATAACACTGATATATAGACTTGCTAAAGATGGTGTTCACTTTATTCAACCCAAGTCTGTGCAATTTCCGGCAAAATAAAGTCACAGTACTGCTGAACGAACGATGTTACCTATTGCATTATGCTGAACTTGCACAGTACACAAATGTACGGTAGTACTCTGCCATGACATTGCTTATTTAGGCTCAAAGCTCTTTCAAACGTACGCAGCCTTAAGTAGAGTCAAATCACTAGAAGGTATTCAACATGTTCTGACTTTGAATTACAAAATGTGCTAATGTGAATAACGTACTTTATATGAATTAAAATGGAACTATACAAATGGCTGACTCTGTGGTCTAGTGGTTAGCGTGCTGACTTCCAACTCCACAGGTTCCGGGTTCGATTCCAGGCTGAGAATTTTTCCTTAACAAGGATTATTCCTTACCATATCCAGAGTCTGGAAATGTATATAATACATTAATAGATAAGTCTGTAGATTGATAAAAGAGTTAAGGAACTTGCGAGTGAGCCACCTTTGACCCTCATTGGTATCGGAGGTACCTCACTCGCAACATTGTCTTAAATTTCTTTCTTGAAATTGCTTTAACCTGGTAGGTCATATCATCCGAGGAATGAAATGGCTAAATTAAAATTATTTTGTTTTTTAACGACGCTGTCAATTAGCAAGGTCACATCAGCTTCACCGGTGTGCCGGAATTTTGTCCCGCAGACTACGGGACGACGACGATGATGATCATAATAGTAATAATAATAATAATAATAATAATAATAATAATAATAATAATAATAATAATAATAATAATAATAATAATAATAATAATAATAATATCCAATAACAATAATCATATCAGATAATAATGCATACATTTTCTGACGAAATACAGAGTTGTTTTTGTGCACCTTTATTTGAATTGTACATTATTAAGTCTAGTTTCGTATAAGAACGAAGTGTCGTACTTTTTTCTACTCCTCATTTGTACTGTTTTGCCAGCCAGACATTAACATTACTAATGTGTTTCACCAAATCTCATTTTTTGAACCATGAAAACGGCTTCATTTCTTCTTATTAAAGGAGTCCCTAATTCTTTTGCGGCTAACTCAGGGGTACTCAACCGCAGGTAAGTTAGGGGAGGTTGAAATCACCTCCTTCCACCTGGTGGGACAGAGTGACGCATTTATCCGTGGTTACTGAGTTCCAGTGGCGGCAACTCTTACGCACAGGAAATCAAAGGCGTACACATTCATATTCTACTCCTGATTAACCCATGATGTTTCTGGGGATTACTTTTTTGGCACGATTTGCGTTTCAGAAGGTCTTCGATATTTGGTGCAAATGATGAAGTGCACAGTCTCAAAAGATAAGCAAGGAGATTGTCACTTATCTTGCTGCGATACTCACTTTTAATGTAGTTCATTTTTGAAAATATTTGTTCGCAGATATAAGTGGAGCCAAAGACTGCCATTAAACTAGATGCATACAAATGTAATCTCGGATACTCACTGCAGGACAGAGACCCAAATAATTCCCACCCTTCTTTCTCAGAATATTTTACGGTCGTGAAATTCTGCAATGCAAGTAGTTTCATATTTTGTAGCTCGTATGAAGCCTCACTACATGGAAACTTCAAAGGTGCAAAATAATTGGACTTTGGTTTCAAATGCTTTCAGGACTTCAAATTGTGAAGACCATGTGTCGTACAATGCTTTAAAAGTTCGTTGTATTTTCCCAAGAGAATAGCATTTGTTGTATTTACATACTGTGGGCAAGGGAAATGGTATAAATCTGCAACTACCTGTCTTACAAATCAAGCACTTAGCTTTATCGTCTTCATCTCGAAAACAAGAATATTAGTCCTTCCATTGAATTGTATGTACTACTATAACAAGTGAGTCAGCTTCCCCCTTATTCTCGAGTTTTATGCAACCCGCGTTTTACAGTCCAACGTGAAAACATTGACCCCATTAGTAGGTTTTACCTCCGTATTTAACTTTGATGTTAAACACACGATGAAATTAGTACTAATATAGATGTTATCGCATCGCCTTTTAATATATTCGTAATTAGACAGCTTACTTTTGCACGTCTGCAAATGTTCACTGGGACCAGCGAATACTACATGTTAAACGAAACGTTTGCTTTACACGTTATTAGGTAGCTCTGTTGGAACGAGAGGAAGACTCCAAAGTGATCTGGCTGCTGTGAAGGTGGTTCGAATCCCCTCAGTGTACTAATTTTTTCTACCGTGTAATACTCACAATTTACAATTATTATTCTGAAAACTTATTGTTTTCATTTTTAACTGTTTTATTTATGTTTTTTTATTGTTTGATGGAGTACGTTCTGTCCCTTAAACCGCTGTTCCTCTGAATTTTGGGCATTTCTCTCTCTAAGAACGGCAAGCAATGCGTTTCAGTGAGCGCAAAACTAGACTAAGGCGCACATGCCGTTTGATGGGTGGCCTACCTTCCAAAAAAAGATAAGGCGCGGCTAACTCACCTGGTATATATTCCACGCCATCCGCTTCTGACTAGTAGGTCTGGTTCTGCTTGCCTTGGTCAATGGAGGGGGGAAATAACGTGTAGGGGAAGCGAGCGTGTGCTCGCTTGTTGAGCACCCCTGGGCTAACTTATCCTGATAATTAAACTTTCTGTTGACACTTAAAATAGCTTCAACAGATTTCATATTGACACTGGACCCGAATACCGAATCTCCACTTTTATCAACCACACGTATAAACAATTATCTTCCAATTGCCGGTCGTGGAAGCAGTTAAACTCAAATAGCGGTATAAGTCTTTACTAACATGAAAGCTTGACTATGGGTAAGAGAAAGCCCACTTAGTAGGCACACTCTTCTGTTAGGAACACAGAACGAAGTCTGTATGACAAAATCTTAACTCAGTATACTATAACTCAACCACAAGCCCACAAAATATATTTTTCTATTTGCATAGTCATAGATTTTACTCATGTGGGCTAAATTTCGCTGTGTAGTGGGTAAATTTGCATATCTGATGTGTGCGTTACCACCTGGAGAGATTTATACCAATCAGGAAAGTGAACAGGGGTTACCATTGCATGAAACGTCAGCTAATCACATCCAGTAACTTTAACGTCTGCCGCGGTGTGCTACCACCTAGTGGCACTGACGCAAGAGAGAGGCAAGAGTTGACGGTAAGAACTGCTGCGTTCACACCGTCTTGTGTGCACGCTCAGTGACTATTTTGGGCCATAAGTCAATGACGTAATGCCAGTTACGCATGGGCAAAGGCTCCTAATAAGGTGCACAACTGGAGATGTGCGGGTGACCATGATGCCAGACTTCATTCAGTTTAGAGGAATAGCGCGATAGATTTAAATGCCTTATCTTTTAGATTACCGCATCTGCATAGCACCAAAAGCAAAACTACCCGATAATACTGCAAGGTGTCAAAAGTTAGGGTGTTCACGTGCTCTTGTGCTCCTATACAGCAGCATACACTGACCTTATTTTTTTAGTGCCCATCATCTTCAGATTGTTTCTCACTATGCCATGGAAGGGGTATGTGATTTCAGGACTAGGATATTGTAGTGACCCTCAGGCGTGCTATAAACTAACGTAGTATTTATTCTTCAGTTCGCTCGAGCTTAGGTGGGCCAACCTTCTGTTGTCATCATTTGCCAATTAAGTAGAAATAAGACTTTAAGACGTGTGCTTACAGTGCATAATGAAATAACCATGGCAAGCAAGTGAGGGACTGCATTAATTAAGAACTTGTATGCTGTAACAAAAGGTTTACATAGCAAGTTCATTTGTCTTAGGGGGAATACTGCTGCACGCGCCCAGGAGGTTTAAATTAAAGGTGGGTGTTTGCCAGGACAACGGACGCAGACGTTCGGGCATCAAGTTTATATACGGCGCCGTCTGCAGCAGTACCATCCCCTCCCACATCTGGGTAATTCCACTTAAATTAAAAGACCAGCGGGGGAGCGCAAGGTTTAACTCGCTTGCTTGTGGAAGGGATGATGGATTAAGGAAGCGGTAGGCTGGCTCGTCATCTCCGTATCTTAATTCTAAATTCGCTTACCAGAGATTCACTTGATACACAAGTGCTATCATATGCTGTTGTCAGTGTTGCAGCTTCCATATTTCACTGCGTGTGTGAAAGAATATTATCACCTTGTAGAACATTCAGGAGTAGATTCTATACCCACCATAATTTGATATTCCCTTTTACGTTTTCTAAATTGCTAGTAGCAGTACACATTAGGCTGCAGAAAAAAATCGGATGTGTTGCACTCAGATGACTCTACTCTTGTACTATTCTTACAAACTCTTATTCCTCTTTCTTCATGTTATTCGAGATAAACATATGCAGAATTATCTTATTACATATTTGCTTGTAGGTACAAGGGGAGTGTGGGAGTACAGTAGGCGTTGAGCGAAGTCAAATCTTTTAAAAAAAGTGAATGAGAAAATTTTAAGTAGTGCAAAACACACAAATAACAAGGAATATCTCAGAAATGGTCCACTTCTTAAAAATTGCATCGTTTTGGTTATTGGTTAAGGTTATTTGGCAAGAAGTGTAGCGCATCCTTGCGCCGTGGCCTAAGGCAACCAATGAAATGGTAAAGGCTTCGTATAACGACAAGAAATGCGACTTAGACGTGAGGCGTAGTGCGATATCTTGGGCGTTCTTTGTGCCTATAAGGAAATGTATGATAATGGTATTTTTACAAATGTTTATTTCGATTAACGTGAAGTAAATAGAAGAGTAAGCGTTTTAAGCCAAGTGTGTTGAGTGGGCAGAGAAAGGCACATGAATGTAACACACAACAGTTATATCAACAGTAATCTCACTAGAGTTTTTTGATTTTATCCATGAATCTGCGGGTGAAACATGCGCAGACCGGCCCATAGCTCAGTCCGTAGAGCACCTCGCGGGATGGCTCAGGCGGTAACGTCTGTGGCACTCATTCGGGAGTTCGCGGGTTCGATTCCCGTGGCCAATCTACCTAATCTTGGGTTTTTCTCTTTTTTTCTGGGGTCACTCAGGGGAAGGTTATTTACCTTACATCCCTCCAGCTTCATTCTCGCGGTTAGCGCGCTCGCCTACCACCTAGGCGGCCCGGGTTCGATCCCAGGGACCCGCATGTGGTATTCGTGGTGGACGAAGCGGCGTCAGGGCGGGTTTTCTCCGGGTACTCCGGTTTCCCCCGCCATCTCATTCCACCGGTGCTCCATCTTCATTCCATGTATCATCAGTGTCACCGCCTGCGGTGCCGTAGTAGTAAAAGCGGGCGTTAAACACTACAACAACATTCTCTCTACCCAGTCTTTCCAGCTTGAAAGCGTCAGTAGGGTCGCCGGTAGGAAGCTCTGCCGTGAAGGTTGCGCTCTGGAAATACGGTGTTCGGCTCAGGGAACACACTGTGGTCGGGTAGTCCCCACACAGTAGGATTGTTTTCCCAGCCGGATCTGGATGGTGGCGTCCCTTTCGGGGCGACCTGGAACTCAGTTGGGCTGAAGAACTGCACATATTTGTTAGGAATCCATCGTGGTAGCTCTTCTTGCCTTGCGCTCTAGCCGTTTCCAGGTTACTCTTGTTCATCCTTCCTCCCGGCGTCTGATACACAGTATGTCATCAGCAGTCCTGGCTTAACAAGGTAAGGTAGGCAGGGCAGGGCAGGCAGGGCAGGGCAGGCAGGGCAGGGCAGGCAAGGTAGGCAGGGCAGGCAGGGCAGGGCAGGCAGGGCAGTCAAGGCAGGCAAGGCAGGCAAGGCAGGCAAGGCAGGCAAGTCAGCCAGTGCAGGGCAGGCAGGGCAGGCAGGGCAGGCAAGGTAGGCAGGGCAGGCAGGGGAGGGCAGGGCAGGCAGGGCAGACAGGGCAGGCAGGGCAGGCAAGGTAGGCAAGGCAGGCAGGGCAGACAAGGTAGGCAGGGCAGGCAAGGTAGGCAGGGTAGGCAGGGCAGGCAGGGTAGGCAGGGCAGACAGGGCAGGCAGGGCAGGCAGGTCAGGTCACGCAGGGTAGGCAGGGTAGGCAGGGCAAGCAGGGCAGGCAGGGCCAGGCAGGGCAGGCAGGGTAGGCAGGGCAGGCAGGACAGGGCAGGGCAGGCAGGGCAGGCAAGCTAGGCAGGGAAGCAAGGCAGGTAAGGTAGGCAAGGCAGGCAAGGCAGCCAGTGCAGGGCAGGCAAGGTAGGCAGGGCAGGCAGGGGAGGGCAGGGTAGGCAGGGCAGACAGGGCAGGCAGGGCAGGCAAGGTAGGCAAGGCAGGCAGGGCAGACAAGGTAGGCAGGGCAGGCAGGGCAGGCAGGGTAGGCAGGGCAGGCAGGGTAGGCAGGGCAGACAGGGCAGGCAGGGTAGGCAGGTCAGGTCAGGCAGGGTAGGCAGGGTAGGCAGGACAGGCAGGTCAGGGCAGGCAGGGTAGGCAGGGCAAGCAGGGCAGGCAGGGCCAGGCAGGGCAGGCAGGCCAGAGCAGGCAGGTCAGGGCAGGCAGGGTAGGCAGGGCAGGCAGGACAGGGCAGGGCAGGCAGGGCAGGCAAGCTAGGCAGGGCAGTAAGGCAGGTAAGGTAGGCAAGGCAGGCAAGGCAGCCAGTGCAGGGCAGGCAGGGCAGGCAAGGTAGGCAGGGCAGGCAGGGGAGGGCAGGGTAGGCAGGGCAGACAGGGCAGGCAAGGTAGGCAAGGCAGGCAGGGCAGACAAGGTAGGCAGGGCAGGGAGGGCCGGCAGGGCAGGCAGGGTAGGCAGGGCAGGCAAGGCAGACAAAGCAGGCAAGGAGGGCCGGCAGGGCAGGCAAGGCAGGCAAGGGAGGCAGGGCAGGGAGCGCAGGCAGGGTAGGCAGGGCAGGCAGGGCAGGCAGGGCAGGCGGGGTAGGCAGGGCAGGCAGGGCAAGCAAGGCAGGCAAGGAAGGCAGGGCAGAAAAGGCAGGCAAGGGAGGCAAGGCAGGTAGGGCCGGCAGGGCAGACAAGGCAGGCAAGGGAGGCAGGGCAGGGAGGGCCGGCAGGGCAGACAAGGCAGGGCAGGCAAGGCAGGCAGGGCAGGCAAGGCAGGCAAGTGAGGCAGGGCAGGGAGGACCTGCAGGGCAGGCAAGGCAGGCAAGGCAGGGAGGGCAGGCAGGGCAGGCAAGGCAGGCAAGGGAGGCAGGGCAGGGAGGTCCTGCAGGGCAGGCAAGGCAGACAAGGCAGGCAAGGCAGGGAGGGCCGGCAGGGCAGACAAGGCAGGCAAGGGAGGCAAGCCAGGGAGGGCCGGCAGGGCAGACGAGGCAGGCAAGGGAGGCAGGGCAGGCAGGGCAGGCAAGGCAGGCAAGTCAGGTCAGGCAGGGTAGGCAGGGTAGGCAGGACAGGCAGGTCAGGGCAGGCAGGGTAGGCAGGGCACGCAGGGCAGGCAGGCCAGAGCAGGCAGGTCAGGGCAGGCAGGGTAGGCAGGGCAGGCAGGACAGGGCAGGGCAGGCAAGCTAGGCAGGGAAGCAAGGCAGGTAAGGTAGGCAAGGCACGCAAGGTAGGCAGGGCAGGCAGGGCAGGCAGGGCAGGCAGGGTAGGCAGGGCAGGGAGGGCCGGCAGGGCAGGCAGGGTAGGCAGGGCAGGCAAGGCAGACAAAGCAGGCAAGGCAAGGAGGGCCGGCAGGGCAGACAAGGCAGGCAAGGGAGGCAGGGCAGGCAGGGCAGGCAAGGCAGGCAGGGCAGGCAGGGCAGGCAAGGCAGGCAAGGAAGGCAAGGCAGTCAAGGCAGGCAAGCCAGGCAAGGCAGGCAGGGCAGGCAGGGCAGGCAAGGCAGGCAGGGCAGGTAGGGCAGGCAAGGCAGGCAGGGCAGGCAAGGCAGGCAGGGCAGGCAGGGCAGGCAGACAGACACAGACAGACAGACCTAGCCCCTGTGCGAACGTTCCGGGTTTGATTCGCCGCTGGTGAGCGGGAATTGTTCTCTAGCCAAAATTATTCCCTATCCTTTTCAGAGTTTGGAAGTGTGTGTGTGTGTGTGAGTGAGAGAGAGAGAGTGAGAGAGAGAGATAGACAGAGAGACAGACAGAGAGTGATAGAGGTCTAATGTGTAAATGATCCAAAATGTGAATTAACACCTTTGCCTATGAGACAGCGTTCCAAAGGAGAGGCCTCCGACATGATTGTTGAAGTCAAAGGCGGAATATAAATGGAACAATAGAAAATACCGAAAGGAAGTATCCACGAGCAACTATCTAAACAAAATGAAAACTCAAGTGATATGTAATTGAGTGTCTCACAATTAAGGAAAAGTACACAAAGTTTACAAGAAATAAATATGAGAAAGTATTAACTTACATTAGTTGGTTGAACTGCTTTCCTATACTGTTTCTGTTTCTCTTTACGTTGTTTGGTATCTTGCGGTTTTGGTGAAACTAACTCTGAATATCGATGTGTAAAACAAATGTCGATAGGAGCAAATTAACAGATGCTAGGGAGATGATAAAAACAGACATATGTTAGGTAGGTGATTAAAAATGTAGTATAAGCAGCCATGATTAATTGAAACATGTCGATTCGTAGCGTTGGTCAAACGCATTATGACGTAAAACCCGTAGGACAGTTTAACGTTAGGTTTCTATGATTGTAGTAACATTTCACTTCAGTGTGAAGCTAATACTGACTCTGTTGAACCTGGGGTGCCTCTAATGGAGATGGGATCTTCTGTCTCTGTATTCTTATTAACTCCCATTAGTAGCTTAAGTTTTGGAAGTTTTTCACGGTAAGGAATTTGAAATTGTGTGTAAAGCTAAATTAGAATATCGAATGTTCCAGCAATATAGCACATGAGAACATTCTAGACATCTACACCTATTCACTACCGAAGAAACTTCACTCAATGTGGGATAAGCTCAGGATGAGGTAACCATTAATTTTTCTTAGTGAAGAGAGTCATTATCCTACTGTCGTTGTTGCCACAAATCTTCCTTTCTTCTACGTCCTCTTAATCTTCATTTTTATTTCCTCCCTGCCGTTTTATTTTTCTTGTCTTCTTTCATCGTCTTTCGCCTCCCCTATTAGTCTTGCGGCTCACGTATTTCTTGCTGTTTATTACCAATTTCTCTCTGCCTTCTGTTACTTCTCCTCGCCTCAAGCGATTATTTTTCCGTTCTGTTTACATCCGTCCTCATAACACAAGGATAGCACCTGCTGTCCGCTTTGCTTTATTTTTGCTCTTCTACATGGAAACGTGCATTCAGCCACCTGCAAAGATCAGTAATCTATATTAATCTTATTAACAAAGAAACGTAAAAGGTTTCATAGAAGTTTGTGATGAATTTGGGTACTTGGGAGTTGGAATTGATAAAGAAGATTGGGCAGTGACATAAACAGCAGAATTAACAACGGTTGAGCAGCAACATTCATGTTAAATATTATTTTATGGGATAGAAATAGAAACAACAGTTACAAGTAGAACAATTCCACGCGTAACAGACTGACACTCGCAATACACTTTTCCGAATAAACTAAGGTCTCCTACAGATGAAGGGGGTGAAACATGAGTTTTTACATCATTCGATACAGAAAACAGAGAGGATTAAAATTATAAAAATTAAGTATAATTATATGAAATATTTATTCATAAACATCTCCTAAAAGACTAACATTTTTGTTAACTCCCTTTACAGGTCATGTGGGGCAATTTTAAATTTCTCTAAAAGTTTAATCCAAAGATAATTTTCAAAAAATCCGTTTGTAGGGGAGGATTTAAGTTTTATTGGAAGTTTTTAAAAATCAAAATATACCAATTATTGAAGAACTTAAGTATCCAAAATGTGCCCCGTAACGGACTGACCTCTCTTGGTAACAAATTAACATCTGTAAAATTGTGCTTATTGTAATGCACCAGAATAAGGACTTTGTGTGACTATTAAAATGAATTAACACATTGCATAATAAAGGAAATAAAATATTGTTACATATTTGTTTGCTTGATTGTTATTTAAGTTTCTATACAATGAATATTACTTATAGTACTTTAGGATTTTAAACAACCGTAGCTTGCGATAAGGATTTATTTGCAATGAGTATTCGTTTAATCCATCTTACAGTACAACCAAGTGTTCGAATCATTCACATGCGTGTTTCTCCGAAATAACTGTATCAGACAACTTCAGATAAACGCATTACAAGAGCTTATTTACATATCTGAGAGGCAGAATCGGAACTGAGAAACTCAATGCCACAAATGGGATTTGAATCACAGACCCTCCGCTTACCAGGCGGGTGCTTCAAATCCCAGCTGTAGCATTGAGTATTTCGGTTCCGATTCTACCTCTCAAACATTGCCCACACACGGCTTGTGTGCTTAAAAACACCAACAGTAACTTTGTTGGCATAAATAAATAATAAATTACCAGGTGGTTTACAAAGTTTATCACATTATACACATCCTGCTTATGTTGAAGGATCACTTGATGCAACAGACACTGAACACAAAACGACTTTAGTAAAATGCACTGTTTGGGAGTATCTCCCAGTTTCTTATCGTCTTACGAGGTCTCGCAAGAGATGAAGGTCAACTAATGACCAATGAACTACTGACAATTTGCAATGCGTAGCTAGAGGCGTTGTGCTGTAATGGGGACAAGGAATGGTGTGGGGAGGAGGGTAGACACACCTGGACTTGTAAAAAAGCCACGTTTTAATTTCCTTTAGATTCATCTCCAAGTTCTTAAAACTTATTATGCAAAATGTTGTAAATATTGCTTGAAATAAGCAGCATTTATTGGGTTAAACGATTCTGTGTTTAAAGCTTTAAATTTTTCCTTAGAATCACAAAGATGTGTAAAACTTTACAGTAAAAATAATGCAATGTTATATTGAAAAATATAAAAACGTTTAATCCTTCTACAAATTCTCTCTATATTTATACTGGAATTAAAATTCGTATCGAAGTAGCTGTAAACATGTTTGTCTATTATATTATATCATAATGCAACTTCTGCTTTTCAATGAAAGCTTTTCCTCTAATAACTGTGCAACAAACCGCCTTTTTGGGTTATAACTTATAACTACGTCCAGCCAGTAGTTGGTATACTGCTGTCATTGGAGAGGGGTAAAGGGAGGGAAACACGGGGAAGCTACGTTGGCCTAGTTAAATAATTATGATACAGTTGCATTTTACTAAATTCGCTTTCTGTACTTACAGTACATGTGTGTTCCGCTACTGCTGCTTTAGTACTGAACCGCGAAATTCATGAGTCAGTTTGACTGTTTACCTGAAAGCTGAGCATACTCGATAACCTATTCATCTATCACACACAATGAACCTTATGAGTGACTGGAAGAGGTGAAACGATTGAAAACTTTTCTCAAAATGTTTTTTTCACTTCTTCGTTACTCCGGGGTATCTCCCTAACACCATTATGTATGTTTGGTTTTATTACATATGGTACGAACGAATGCATGTAATGTTACCTTAGATATACACACTAGCAGGATGTAATTCTGCGAACTTTAAAAGCTTAACACACATTTATTCATTATTGTGTATAAACAACACATATACCTCTTTTAGTGTAACCATCGAATATGAGATCCGGACCTGCTTGATCTCGCCATCAATGCGGATTCTTTTGAATGTATTTCTCCATGGGGCCTGATAAGTAAAGGCCGGAGGGGTGTGCGCCCGCATGCGATACAGGTTAGCTGTATGCAGAGTATGAATGACGTTAGAATTACAACACGGCCATCAAATGTGCAAACAACTGCCACTAGAAGCAAGAGTCGAAAACAACGTAACGTAGTACTCTACGAACTAGTGAAGCATTGCCTTGCAAGTGTATGCAGACCTAGGTCAAGGTGTAATATAACGCGACTGTTAAATTCCAGAAAGTTCTAAACAAAAAAAATATTGGTTATCAAGCTATATGTGAAATTTTGAAAATGAGTAAGAAGGAAAACACGCCAGACGTCAGAATGGAATTTGCACTTCTAACATCGTGTGACGTAGAAAGAAATTTTTCACTGTTTAAAAAGTGCTTCGATGTTCGGCATCGAAATTTCACATTTAATAATTTACCACTGTATATTGTAACCCAGTGCAATGCAATCTGTGACGATATTACAGTTAATAAGCAGCAGTATGTATAAGTAATTCCAGAATGCATAGTTTACGATGCTTGTAGGTTGTGTTGCAGTGAGGCGGTTTTCATGGTCAGGCTGCACCTGCCTGCAGTTGTTTACATGCGCGAGCGATAACAGTGAAGTCCATGTGCAGTATACCTATGGAAAAAACGCACACGCCTCCGGTCTTTACTGATATGGTATTCGGTTATCTCATAGAACTTCAGGATTGCAGATTTTAGTTCTTCTGAAAATTTATGCTTTAATGCTGTTTTCCGTGGCTTGCCAACAGTTAATCCTTCTGTTGTTGCTGAGTCACCAATCACCTGTAAGCTCTTCCATGGAAACTTGGGAAGTGCTTCCACAACACGTTTTCTGCACTTACCAAAATGCTGCTTAGATTTAAATGCTGTTTCATGTGTCGTAATAATGGCAACATCTATTCCTTCCTGCATTCCATGCATCTTGTTCAAGGTTCGTTGCATTTGTTTGTGCATTCCTCTTTTAATCTTGCTGAGTTTAGCCCTTTTATCTCTCTTAGCAACATTTTATTTATTTTCACATTCATCATAGTGAACCTGTTAGACGCGGTATATGTTCATGTTGTCTTTCTGTTGAGCTTTTAGCCATGATCTCAAGATACTTATTCAAGCAATCGCGAAGGTCAGCCTATCAGCTGAGAGCTACACGAAGTAGCAAGAGCGTGGAATGTCAGTCTGTTACGACACTATTACTGGAAATCCACTGACTAGAAGAAAATGCTCAGGAAGCTTTTTGTTAGTAATGTGAGGTTAATGCAGGATCTGAAAGGAAAATTTTAATCATTAATGTATTTTACTGTCTATGACATGTTATCCATGTTTAGCGTAACAGACTGACAGTGATATGCAATATGTATAAAAGAAGACACAACGCCTATTTAGAAATGTTTATAATTGTAAGTGCTTATCACTGTGAATCAAGGAAGAGCCAATGTCTGATTAAAAAAAAAAAAAAAATTAGTGCGTAGAACATGGGAACTTTGATGTGTTTTTCTTTTGTTTTGTATTCACCATAATCTTTAAGATTGAATTACTCGATTCTTTGCTGTTTGTAAATTTGCTAATTTATTATTGAACAAGGTGCCTCAGAGCATGGGGAATCATGTACCCTTATATAACATATTGAAATATTGAATTAAAAGTTTACTCCTTGATATGACATTTCTGTGGAATTGCTCAGTACCGTCAAATCTGGAGCTGAAATAAGGAAAATCAACAAAGACTTAATATCGAAGTTATTGTCTACGGGAATTGACCTTTTAAGAAGGTCAGCAAGTCATTCCAAAGCAGAAAAAAGTTACGAACACTGTTATTAGGGTAACAAATGAACATTAAGACTGTGGTAGATTATTTAAGATATAAACAACTAAATTGGTATGGACACATGAGCAGAATGCCAGAGGAAAGAACATACAGAAAAGTTTGGGACGTTCTCTGTGTATGGCCACGAGGAAATATCGTAAAGTGATTTAACACGTGAAAAAAGTATAAGGTATTTGACAATTCAAACCAATAATAAAGAATATTTTGAAAATGGCAATGCCACAAAAGTGTTATTTGATACAATTGTGTGTTTTAAAGATTTTAGTTTTTTGTGCAGTACGCTTTTGTTTATCTGTTATGGCTTGAAAGTTTTACAACATTCATTCAGAATGAAGTGCACTTCACAGACTATTCCTAACCAATTTAAGATGCAGGGGAGAAGGGTTTGCCAAGCGCAAGCAAGCGCCATCTGCCCGCAGACACCGAAACACCGCGCTGACAAGCGGACCTGGAAGACTACGAGAGGAATTACACAAGGAAGGGAAAGAAGCCGTGGAATGAAATGAATTCACCTAAGTGACAAGGGGAAACCACGGAAAAACCCGAGTCAGAGTGCGCGATCGACGGAGATCGAACCTGGGACCTCCCGAATGCGAGTTGCACACGTTGCCATGGCGCCACCTCACTCGGCCCAGATAGGAATGTGATTTTCCCCCAAGAATATGAGTAAAGGAAGTGTAAAGCTAGACTTATTTCTCAGTTGAATGTGATGTTCGAAAACGTATCGTTATGTAAAATGTCAATAAGTAACATTTTAAGGTCCTATTGAATGTAAAACGAAAAAAAAAGAGAAAAAAAACCTTAAATGTTGCACTCACATGACTTTCTCTACTCTTGTACTAACCATTCTTACAAACTCTTATTCCTATACCTACTTCATATTAATCGAGATAAACATTTGCAGAAGTTGTCTTATTGCATACTTGCTTGTAAGTGCAAGGGAAATATGGGAGTACAGTAGGTGTTGAGCGATAGTCAAATCTTTTAAAGCTGGTCACTATATGACGGCTTTGAAATTCTGTTCTCTTTGCACGGTCAAAAGATAAAAAACTGAATGAGAAAAGTTTAAGTATTGCAAAAGCACACAAATAACAAGGAATATCTCGCGAATGGTTCACTCTACAAAAAATTTATTTGGACATAAGTTATTGTGTGTTTTAGCAAGAGCTACATTTTTTGTATAGTAAGATTTGGTCTGCCGCCTCCGTAGCGCAGCTGGCAGCGCGCTTGCCTGTGGCGCGGAGGACCCGGGTTCGATCCCCGGTACCAGCATCGGGATTTTATTCCCTCTGGGAGGTCTGGCACGGGGTGCACTCAGCCTCGTTAGGTCCCGGGGGGACCAATTGAGGAGCTACTTGATGGAGAAGTAGCGGCCCCAGGTCGAGAAGACCGCATAACTGGCCGGGAGGGCTCGGGGCGCTGACCACGTCCCACCCTCCAGTACTGCACCTCACCAATGACGCCTGTAGTGGGCAGAGGTGGGGGACGCAGCGGCTGGGCGGTAGGCCTTGGCCCTTCGTGGGCTGTCGCGCGGGGTTTACATTTACAAGATTTGGTCTATCTCTAACGGTTTACCAGTTATACAAAAAACATCCAGAGTAAATAGGACTACATGGGCAATAGTCAGAAAATTCAAGATATACGTTTCATTTGCCATAACAGTATCTCAAACATATGGTATTTTGTGGCTTTCATGTAACTGTTTTCTTAACGGGCACCAGTTTTGCAATGTGGCAGTTACATCACCCGACTTAAACCCCCATTTTGCAAGGGGGACCACACCTATCGTTGGTCAACGGGTCCATCGGACCTAGCCGGGAGGACTAATAGATGATATTTAGATCCACCGACCTTCCCCTCATGTGCCTCTGAGGGACGGTGTTGTGTTGAAGACCTGTGAAGCATTAAGATCAGAAGAAACTACAGTTCAAAAGTATTGGAAAGCACGAATGCTAATGGCTTCATTGCCAGATGCAAGGCACTAGAAAACAACAACAACATATGGTATTTTAATCAAAATCGTTAGAGCCATTTTTGAGAAAATAAAAATTTTAAAAAAAGTTTTCCACGGAAAGAATAGTTCAGGATGGAGGAATTTTCTTGAAAAATCTTTGTGCTGCATGCTTGAAAGGTATTCGACTCAAATACCAACTTTGGTTTTTAACCGAATTTTCGTTTTTGAATCATGCTGTTCACAGACACACACACACACAGATGCACACACACACACACACACACACACACACACACACATATACATACAAGCGCGCGCGGACCTTTTTCTCAAAAGGCCTTTTTTTATTCAGTGGACCTCAAAACATATTTCCGGTAAAATCTGGACATGGAAATTTTGGATCAAGTACAATACTTCCCCTGCTTACTGTATGTGGTAGAGAAAGTAAAAATCCTAAAGTAGAAATTGGTATAAATTGACAAAAATAAGCTAATAAATATGCATTTTATAATATTGAACGATGATATGGATTTATACACACATTAGCAATGTCTATGATGCAACAATTGAAAGATGGCTCTGGTTTTACCGAGAGGAAGGAAACTTGTTACATTCCTTCTAATATGTGCTTCATAGAAGCATTACAAGCAAAAAGGTCTAATGGGATTTGGTTTTTGATCAACCGATTTCAAAAAAAAAATAAGTGGTTTTTGTTTCAAATTGGATGCCTAATTCCACAAGAATGTACGAACATAATAGTTTGTTACTTGTAAGATGCCTAGAGTAACGTATTTCTGACATAGTTTGAGACATCACACAAGCTTTCGAAATAATTAACCACTTAAAAGAATTAAAGGAATATTCCGAGCATCTTTTTAGACCTGAACTAATTCGGCAACATTATGTTGAGGTTGATCAGGGAGCTGAACCGGCTTCTGGATGTAAACACGAAACATGACGCAGGGTGGTGTAATTTTTTAGGAGGTAACTAGAGATGAAACAATTCCTTCGTAACCAAGATACCAGGGCAATGTCAACGCGCACTATATAAACATTACGTCATAGGGAGGGGATTCTCTGTATTGTCTTGTGCACCTGGAACCTGCTCTTGCTGAGTAGTTACAGTTCAGAGTCAGCTGCAATGTATGGTATATGCTTAGCCAACCTCGCGTCCATTGAAGGAATTGTTTCATCTTTAGAGATATCGAGTGCAACTGGCATTCTGATTTTTTGTGTAGTATTTAACGCCCACTTTTACTACTACGGCACCGCAGGTGGTGACACTGATGATACATGGAATGAAGATGGAGCACCGATGGAATGAGATGGTGGGAGAAGCCGGAGAACCCGGAGGAAAGCCGCCCCAGCGCCGCTTCGTCCATCATGAATCCCACATGCGGTTGCCTGGGATCGAACCCGGGCCGTTTTGGTGAAAAGTAAATGGTCTAACCACTCGGCTACGGCGCGGCCTATTCTGATTGACCCACACTCGCAAGTAAAAACGGAAGGACACGGCATGATATTTGTTTACGGTCACGAGACACGCCTCTGTGGTGTTTATTTACAGTACTGATCTAGTGAACATGACACCCACACAATCTGCAGTGTTGCCAGCTTGTCTCTCTTGTTTTCGACAAAACGAAAATATCTCCATAGGAAATGGTCAGAGACAAAAACGTAAGTTGCAAAATGTGTTCCAAATACCGAGGTGTATAACTGGTGTAAATTAATGTAATGACTTCCCTTCCACCCTGTATATAAGTTATACTGGGTAGTTACCGTTAGTTAATATAAAGTAGTTGTGAGGCAAGGGAATACAGCGACACGTTTAAATTTAATCATGAGCGTTTGCAGGATAACACTTTGGTCTCACACGGGACGAAATTACAAGCTGTGCTGACAAAGGCTTCGCTGTGCATTTCAATTTGAGTTCCTAATAATAGTTTGAGAATGAGACTGCGATCTCAATAGTAGAGGGTGTGTTTATAGCACGTGACCTGCAGGGAATTCGCATATTGCAATACTACAGCACATACTTGCGGATCTCTGGTCGTGTCGTGGGTAAGGCATGAAATGATGCAATCTGAAGATCAAAAGAAAACAATAATAATGCTATAGGGCGGCGTCTTCTGAGCACGTCCTTGGTCTCGTTTGAGATGACATGCTCACATCCACAAAATGCGCTATTTCGTATGCTGTGATTGATTTATAGTTGCCGTTGTCATTCACTGATTCAGAATCAGGCTTTCTCAGGGCGGATATTCGGTATGTTAAATCTCGTTGACACGAATTCCAAGGGACCGAAAAATCAGGAGTACGTGTTATAGTCTGCATTCATATGACTTTCTTTACTCATTCTTCCACATGTTATTCTTCTGCCTACTTGTTGTTTGACCGAGCGAGGTGGCGCCGCGGCAACGTATGCGACTTGCATTCCGGAGGTCCCGGGTTCGATCCCCGTCGACCGACCGCTGTGACTTGGGTTTTTCTGTGGTTTCCCCTTCTCACTGTTGGGGTGGGTTTTCTTCTCCAGGGATTGCTTTCCCTTCCTTTCTCATTTTTCCCTCCCTTATCATCTTTCTGGTTTGGTTGGCAGCGTGGTATGTTCCGGCGAATGCTGACAGATGGCACAGTTGCTTGCGTTCTGGAACCTCTTCCCTGGCCCTCCTGGAAGTTGCTGCCCTGGCCGCTAGGGTCGCCTCGTCGCACTCTCCTTAAGTAGAGGAAACTCTTCAGTTGTGCGCCAGCTGTAACTGTTAGGGACTTCTGTGCGTCTCTGGGGCCTTCGCTGGCAAACCTACGATCTCACCTCGCCTCATCCCTTCCCCCTGCCTGGTGGTAGGCCACAAAAGACGCATGTTGGGATCGCAGTGTGTCGAGGTGTCCCCCCTGCGTTACTACTTACGCCCACACACACACACGCACACACACACACACACACACACTTCTTATTTTGTCGAGATAACAGATTTACACATTCTTAGGAGGTATACAGAAGCGGGAGATCCGGCGTGGGGATTTTCTTCCACTGGAAGAACTAGTCCGGGGCGCACTTAGCCTCGTTAGTCAATTGAGGAGCTACTTGATTGAGAAGTAACGGCCACTGGTTGCGAAGACTGACGGGAGGGACTGGGGCGCTGACCACGTCCCACCCTCCAGTACTCACGACGCCTGTGATGGGCCAATAAGGAGGTCACAGCGGCCGGGCGGTAGACCCTGACTCGAAAACGGCTATTGCCCCGTGGGTTTAGTTATTTAGTTAGGAGGTATGCGGAGTATACAGTAGGTGAAGCTACATATTTGTAAAAGGTGAATAGCTTTGTGGTGACTGAAATTGAATGTTTCTTACACGATTTCGGGAAAAAAAGTAATAGCTATTTGTCGCCTGAAAATATAGCTGGTCTATTGTATTTTTTATATTCTTACGCTAATTGGCTTTCTTAATTTGATTTAATTGTTGTTTTATTTGTATTTTGTTTTCTACTTTATATTCTATTCATTTAGTTTATTGTAATTCAGGATCCCTGTGCTCACCGATAGATGTAGGCTGATGTCAAATTTTGGTTAAATATTTATAAGAAAATTCAAATCAATAATCAGGAATATCTCGGAAATGATTAGTTCACAAAGTATTTTATATAAATTATTTGCTTTAACGGATCTACATTTTTCTGTAATAAGATTTTGTCTGTCTTCCGGATTGCCAGTTATGCACAAGTCAACAAATCATCCAGAATGAAGACTTTATAAGTTGTTCGTCGAAAATTCAAGATAAACATTTTGCATGACGTGAAAATATCTATCTTTAACATATGCTCTTTAAGTAAAAATCGTTAGTCATTTTTGGGAAAGTAAAAAATAAGGAGAATATTTTCTTGCAGGGGTAGTTTGGAGTGGGGGAAGTTATTTGAACATATTCGTATCACATACGTAGAGCAGACATATTCGACCTGGGGTACTTAGTGACACTGCCATTACACACCTTCTTCCATTCTCCTCTGCTTACTTGTGTGAGCAAGCTTTCTCTGCATTGATAGTAATCAAGAAATCACTTGAATCTGGAATCACCATTGATTCTCGTACGAAGAAAATTCAACCACAAATACAGAAGCTGGTTCTAGAAAACAAATAATACAAATAATAATGGGTAGAGGAAGTATTATGTTCCATCCAAAAATTCTATGTTGATATTTTAATGTAAATGCACGTTTTAGGTTACCTGATTCCAAAAAGGTAGTTTTAGCAAAAAAAAAAAAAAAAAAAAAAAAAAAAAAAAAAAAAAAAACATGAACATATGAACAGTATAGATAACTAAAGAACAACTGTCGGATAAATGCCAAAGTACAGCTTCCTCCAAGGAGGCAACGGGAACACCTTCAAGAAAATCCTCCTCCCCAAACTTGGACAAATTTAATTTACCTTTTATTTTCTCAAATTGGCTCTACGATTTTTATGGAAGCACTACTTAAAAGAAATTTACATGACTAATAAAATGTAGGTTTATCTTCAGTTTTCTGTGAATAACCAGCAAAATCCTATTCCTTCTGAAATAATTTTATGTATTTTTCTATCACTGGTGAACCATAAGGGATAGAAAAAAGCTTAATAGGAAAACAGTAGATATATCTTGATACAACACAGGTTATTTCAAACAAATTTTGTAGCATCAACAATTTTCCACCATTCAGTTCTTTCTCGCGATATTGTACAAACAACATGGAATTCAAAAATCAGCATCAAATGCGTGTCCCCAGAAAACACCGGCAACGCTTAGTATATGGTTGGGATAGCCAATTGATCGGTTCTCAAGAAGTATCTGTATCTATAGCTCTTGTGGCTACAGCTAAATGTATAGTGAGACTACTTCTGCAAACGTTTATCTCGATTAATATTAAGGAGAAAAAAATAAGCTTTTGTAGGAATATGAGTTTGTGTGTTGCACCGTGGCATCCGTCAGCAGTTCCCAAAAGGCGAATGCCTGGGTTCAAACCCACCCAGCATTGTGATGCATTTGAGGAGTTACGATAGGTAGCGATCTGTAGAGTATGGAGGCCCACTCTCCAGCTAGGCGAAGCACGGTGTGAACCACATCACTTCCCCGTATTTGCTGAGTGATCGCTCATTGCCCTCATGCACATTCCAGCGTAAGGTTGATAATCGGGTTGGTACAAAAAGGGCCGAAAGGGCTGTCGGGTCACAGATTTAAGTTCTATAACAATAGTTTGTGGATGAGATATAAAAATATCTGATTTGATGTATTCACACGATTTTCTCTACTGTCTCTTCTGTAAACTATTCTGACAAAAGCTAAACTTTCCAATCGCATTAATGTATTTCGTTGTATAACACGAGGCTAGTCAGCTCTTTAAAGAATGTATCACTAAGTAATGACTTTAAAGTTCCACTCTCTTTGCATAACCACGATAATAAAACTAAGAGAGTGGAAAATGTTGAGAACAGTGTTAAGTATTCAAAATTTCAGAACAATAACGAGGAATATCTCGGGAAGGGTTAAATTTGCCAGAAAAAAAAAAAACACATACGTCGTCTGCTTTAACGAGCTTTACACATTTTTGCAAATATTTTTTCTATCTCTTCGGTTTACCAGTTCTTCCAAAGTCATTCAGAATAAACAGGACTTCAGAGCTATATGCAGAAAATAACTCATAAATTGCATTTGGCGTACAAATATCTTAAATGAAATCGTAAAGATATTTTTGAGAAAATAAAAATGTTCAAGAAAGTTTCCATGTAAACGGTAGTTTGGTTTGGGGTAATTTTCTTGAAAATTTTTATGTTGCCTCTTTGGGAACCGCTGAACTTAAATACTAACTTTGGTATTTAATAGACTTTTCAATTTTAGTTTCCCTACTACCTAAGATGGGTAAGTATTGTACTCCACTCAAAAATTCGATGTCAAGATTTCATCGGAAATATACGTGTGTGTGTGTGTGTGTGTGTGTGTGTGTGTGTGTGTGTGTGCGCGCGCGCGCGTGTGTGTTTGTGAACAGTGCAACTCAACAACAAAAAGTTGGTTAAAAGTCAAAGTTACTATATAAGCTTAATATCTTACAAAGATGCGACACAGAGATTTTGCAGAAAATTTCTTCGCTCTAAATTACCCGTTACATTGAAAAGTTTTCAAAAGTTTTGATTTTCTGAAAGTTGGCTCCAATGATTTTGATTAAAATTACATCTTTGATATATTTTTATGGCAAATGAAATGCACATTTTGAATTTTCTGGTTATAGCCCCTGTAGTCCTGTTTACTCTTGATGACTTTTGCTTAACTGGTAAACCGTAAGAGATAGACCAAATCTTACTGTACAAAAAATGTAGATCTCGTTAAAACACACAGTTTATGTCGAAATTACTTCTTTTATGTAGTGGACCATTTCGTGAGATAATCCTTGTTATTTGTGAGAGTTCTTCAATACTTCACACTTTTCTCACTTCTCACTTTTTATATCTTGGCCATGGAAAGAGAACGGAATTTCAAAGCCTTCCTATAGCGACCAGCTTTAAAAGGTTTGACTACCGCTCAACGCCATATTCTCATATTTTCCATGCACGTACAAGGAAATAAGCAATAAGATAATTGCTGCAAATGTTTATCTCAACTAACATGAAGAAGATAGAAGAGTAGGAATTTGTAAGAATGGTTAGCACAAGCGTAGAGAAAGTCATGTGAGTGCAAGACATCAGAGTTTTGAGTTATGTCGTTCTCACACACGCACGCACGCACACACACATACACACACACACACACACACACACACACACACACACACACACACACACACACACACAGTAGAGAAAGTAATAACTGATAGTGGCTAGAGCAAAGCATGTGGATGTAACACATAAGATGTTTTTGTGACACTGAGCCAGGGCCTGTTGCTAAGCTAATCTAATTAATTAGTTAGCAGATGTGTTTCCAGAGCCTCATGACTTATCAAGTAGGAACGATAGAGGAGCCTTAGAGAGGCTAAAGGCTGTTATTGATGCACGGAGCGCAGCATTTATTGACTTTCGGAGTAATGCAAATGCCTTGGAAAGCAATTAACAGCCCTTTCCAAACGGAACGAAATGGAAAATGCAAATGCTTAAACCTTAACCATACACATTGATGTTAAGAATACTGAATGGGGAATGAACGAAATCAATTTTACTGCCTTCCATTATCCGTGTACTCGTGCCTCGGTTGAGATTAAACCTCTGATGGCCATCTTGTTAAAACGCAAATGTAACGGGAAATTTAGGCAGCTATTTCAAAGCTCAAGTGATATGCAAGCATATTGCTTATTTCAAATGTTCTGTGTGCTCTCTGTTTGACTCTGGGCTTACGTGTGTTTGGCCAAAATTCTCCTGGATAAGTAAAGAAGTAATTAGAATCAAACCTTAGACTTTTAAAGTTAAAGATAAAATAACCGCTGTATTCGTATTTGTTAACATTTTAAGGCGATATATGTCTACAACAAATCACAATATAAGCTTTAGAAAAACACAAACGTTAAATATTTGATCCAATAGATGGTATATTTCGTGCTTGTAGGCCGTGGTCCAGTCGATGAATTTTCTGGCGTTTCGCCCAAGATTGCGTTGGGCACCTTCAGAGAATGACTCCTGGCTGGTTAACAACTAGAGGGAGTCATTCTCTGAAGATGTCCAACACAGTCTTGTCGAAACGTCAGAAAATTCATCGACTGGACCACGGCCTGCAAGCCCGAAATCTACCACCTATTGGATTAACGCCGGCCGTGAAAGCCCAAGCATGTATGTTAAATATTTGGCCAATTAAAATCTTAATCTTAAGGAGTTTTAAATGAACGGACAGATGTTTATTAGTAGTACCAAACTTGGAATAATATTTTCTCGTTATCTATTACATTGTTCATTATTTCGAGATCAGAAAAACATTCCACAAATGCAATTATTGCTTAGTTGTTTCAGATATCTGTAGTATATTCTAAGAAGCACATCAAATTGAATTGCGGCGTTATCTTTGTTTCAGTATGGTTCAATAATATCTGAAAAATATTTAAAATTTGGCTATTTCAATTATAAAAATTTTTTTTTCGGAAGATGATTAAGGATTACAAAAATGTATGTGATACCTCGTTTTATAAGCAGTCAACTAAAAAACAAAGGGTTGATTAGATTCTTTATACACGTGCATGCCATGTATTTTAACGTGATCAACCCATTTCTATAATGATTAATATTTAAATAGTGATAAAGGGAAACTTCAGTTGTGTAGTCTAACGGTAGAAATAGCTGAAACGTTCTGCCTATTGAAACAGCCACAGTCTAAGGATTTATATGATGTTTATATTTAGATTTAAGAGGAGAATTATTTTATCATGTACGTTATAGAGTGCGTTCGTAGATTGGTCGGATCTACCCGCGGTGGCACCGGGCCAGGCGAGAACCGGCGCGCCCACCGTCAGAGTTACACGTAAACGACCGGCAAGTTGTGGGTACGGAATACTAACAAGTGTACTAACTTACATTAGACTTACCTGCATCACAACAAATGTTGAAATTGATGACCTTCAACGCGAACACATTCCCTATGTCTTCGAAAACAATTTTGGTTTACCGAAATCCCCCAGTCGATTCGTTCAAATCCCGGCTATGGCATTGAATTTTTTAGTCCTGAGTCCATCTCTTAAACATTGCCCACACACGGCTTGTGTGTTTAAAATATTGGCATAAATATATAATAATTACCATCTAAAGGTTACTTGAACCTGGGTCATAAAGTGCTTACAATTGTAAGTCGCCCTTGGGGCATTTTTCTCTGATGTGAGATACCCTTGTGGTCTATCGAGAAAGTACGGATCGGCTGGGGAATTTAACGTCGCACTAGCAATTTAACCATGGTAGCTTAGTGGCTAGAGCAGCCGCTCGATAAGCGGAAGATCCGTGGTTCAAATCGCGGCTATGGAATTGAATTTTTGGTCCTGATTCCATCTCTTAAGCTGAATTTAAAACGGGATTAAAAGCTGCGAAGTTATACAAATATTTCCAATAACATAGTTGAGTTGGATTTGTTTCCAAACTCATGTTCATGTGGCTGGCTCTCTGTATACTTGTCCTTTTTAAGGCATCACTGATTATGCATTGCAAAGTGGCACTAGGACGTTGTGTTATGGAAATGAACATCGCTTGGAACAATGTGCAGTTTTGGGCGTAGCGTGTTTTCATAACGAGATCCCGCCAGCAGAGCAATATGTTTCTATTTGTATATGACGTTTAACAGATATCAAATGAAAAGAGGGTAAATTATAGCCTGTGTTACTTTCGAATGCAGTGTTGGCGTAAATAGATATGTAATTAAATAAACTCTTTGCTGCAACCAAGTGAAACAACAGAGAGCAACATGCACAAAACTATTGTCACAACAACCATATACAAGTTTTATGTGTACGGGAGACCTCTTATCATGCACAGTGTTGTATATGTAATTTTGACCTTCTATACTAGTGATGTCCAACCTTGTCTCTTTGGAGACGCTTACGTAACTAGCTGCTATTCCCCACCTACTCTTTCAGTCGGAGGGTGAATCACGCATGTGGTGTTTGGACTCACAAGCAGCTAGTATCCAATGATGGACACAAACAGGCGATTCCATGGCAGTTTTTAAGTCATACCTTGAACTTTCTGGAAATGTCCTCAGAAGACCTCTTAATTCTGGATGACTTTTGCATAAATGCTAAACAGTAAGAGACAGACAAAAACTTACTAAATAAAAAGAATGTGGATCTCGTTAAAACACACAATTTATGTCAGAGACTTATTTTTTCTTTTGAGTGAACCATTTCTGAGGTATTCTTTATTATTTGAGTTTTCCAATATTATACTTTTCGCAACAGGAATATTTTATTTATTGTTTTAATCTCTTGGCCTTGTAAAGAGAACGGAATTTCAAAGGAATTGCATAGCAACCAGCTATTAAAACATTTCACTATCTCTTTAAGCCTGCTGTATTTCCCATATTCCCTTTGCATCTACAAGAAAATTAGCAATAATTAGTAATAACTAATGCTTACGTCGATTAAAATGAAGTAGATAGAGAAATAAGCATTTGCAAGAGTAGTGTGTATAAGAGTGAGTATAGCGAACAGAGTTTCTTCAAGTTCAACTATATTAAAGATCTGTATTGCAATATGTTACGCGACGATCACTTGGTGTATCCTCTAAGGCTATGCACATCGACTTTGTCGCCAAATATTAATAGACTTCTTAAACGTAAGGAGTACCAAAGTCACCAATGAACAGATGTTTATCGTATAAGATTTGATGGTGCTATCACAAATTAAACGCAACGCACATGTAACGAACCCACCACTACAACACAATGCACGTCCGAGTGATAGAGAATGGCAAACTCCGCCTATGGTGGAAGGCGGTAAATCCAGCATCCTCTCTTTCGCAAACGTTAGACATCGCAGTTCTATACCATCTTACTTTTCTATAATAAGTAAAGGAAGTAGTCAATTCCATTCCAAAAGTCGGTATCAGGATTTCACAGGAAATACATTTTAGAGCCTCTCTGGGAAAAAATGATGATAATAATGATAATGATAATAATGATAATAATAGTAATAATAGTAGTAATAGTAATAAAAATAATAATGATGATAATAATAATAATTTCCCTAGGGCGTCTTCCCCTTATTCAGAGGTTACCCTCATCGCCCGGCCGCTGCGTCCTCCAGCCGCAGCCAAGGCCACGGAGGAGTGCAGGTTGGGGGTGGCGGGGGTCAGCACGCCGACTCCCCCGACCGTAAGGCGACTACTTTGACCTTTTAGGGACGCTACCTTTCTATCAGGATAGCTCCTCAATTGACCCCCCAGGGACCTAACGAGGCTGAGTGCACCCCGTACCAGACCTCCCAGCGGGGGAAAAATCCCATGCCGGTACCGGGGATCGAACCCGGGTCCTCCGCGCCACAGGCAGGCGCGCTACCACTGGGCTACGGAGGATAATAATAATAATAATAATAATAATAATAATAATAATAATAATAATAATAATAATAATAATAATAATAATAATAAAATAATAATAATAATAATAATAATAATAATAATAATAATAATAATAATAATAATAATAATAATAATAATAATAATAATAATAATAATAATAATAATAATAATAATAATAATAATAATAATAATAATAATAAATACTTCATTTTAACGTTGTGTTTTTTAGACAAAGGTCTACGCGCGAGTGTTTGTCTATGGCCAGCCTAAATCCAAAACCAAAAGTCGGTTAAATACAAACTTACTAAGTTCTGGGCATGCGATAGATTTCCAAGAATTGCTCCGCACCTTGGACCATCCTTTACATGGAAAATGTCTAAAAGTCTTTGATTTTCTCAAAAATGGTTCTAACGATTTTGATTAGAACACCATGTTCCAGCATGACAGACGAAATGTATATCTTGAATTTTCTAGGAATAACTCCTGAACTCCTGTTTATTCTGAATACTTTTGTATAGTAGGTAAACCGTAAAGGGTAGACAAAATGTAACTACAGAGAAGTATACCTGGGTAAATGTTGGAGCACAAACTTTAAGTCTAATAAATCTTTTTGCGAAGTTAGCTTTTTCCGAGATACTTTTGTTACTGCACTTTTCGCAAATGGGAAGTAGTCTTTTCCTTTTTATTTTACTCTCCTGGTCATGGAAAAGGAACGAATATCAAAGCCATCACATAGCGGCCCGCTGTTAAAAGATTTGACTCGTTTAAACCTATTGTACCCAGGCATGTCTCTATCCCATTATACCTACAGGGAAATCTGTAATAAAACCATTTCCATAAATGTTTATCTCGATTGATATACGAGGTAGATGAAAAAATACGAAAAGCTTTTGTAAGAACAGTTTGCTGTAGAATTCTTATTTTGCGATATTAACTCTCTCCAACGTAAAGTCTGTCCAGATCGTCCTGACACTCCATATGCGCACGAGAGGAGAGATTAGGAAAAGCGATTGGAGGAGTAGAACTCTGACAGTTATATACACAAGCAGTGTATGTTTACGTATTGTAAACAGTTATTGTGTAGCTATCACAGTCAGAGCAAGTGGTATACTAATCACTGCTATTGCGCATCTAAGCTTCAGGAGCTGGGGAGTGTCACGACGATCTGGACGGGCTGTAATGTCATATCGGACGATGAGTGAATGAAATGGGTGAATAATGCTCAAATGAGCCCGAGGTCCATAGTGCTTAAAGTTACCCGACATTCGTCTGCTCATGATAAAGGAAAACCTCGTAAAAAACCATATCCGGTTAACTTACCCTAGGCGAGATTCGAAGACGCGACCTTTTGGATGTGAGGCAGACACGCTACCACCACACTATAGAGGCGGGCGGGGAATGGGAAGGATGGTCATGTGAATGTAACTTCTTTTCAACCGATAAGTCGCTGTTGGTTTTTTACTTTCTCTACTAGGTATAGTAAGTAGGGGAAGCATTGTATTCGACCCAAAATTTCGATGTCGAGATTTCACTGGAAATATATATTTTGAGACCCCCTGAATCCAAAAAAGCAGTTTTAGAAAAAGGTCCGTGCCCGCGCGCGTGTGTGTGTTTGTGTCTGTCTGTGAACAGCATTAACTCAGAAATGAAAAGTCGATTAAAAACCAAAGTTGGTATTAAGTTTAATATCTTTTAAGGATGTTACAGGGACATTTTGAAGAAAATTAGTCCACCTTAAACTATGCTTTACATGGAAAGTTTTTCAAAAATTTTGATTTTCTCAAAAATGGCTCTAACGATTTTGATTAAAATGGCATATCTTTCAGATTTTCTACGGCAAATGAAATGTATATTTTGAATTTTCTGGCTATAGCCTATGTAGTCCTGTTTACTTTTGATGACTTTTGCATAACTGGCAAACCGTAGGAGAAAACTAAATCTTAGTATACAAAAATTGTAGAACGAGATCTACATTAAAACAGTTTATGTACAAATGCATTTTTTGCAGAGTGAGCAATTTCGGAGATATTTCTTATTATTTTGAGAGGTTTACAATGCTTAATCTTTTCTCAAATGGAAGATCGTTATTCAATTTTTTATCCCCTGGCCGTGCAAAGACAATATGATTTCAAAGCTTTAAAATATTTGATTATCACTCAAAGCCTACTGTATTGCCATATTCTTCTTCATATTTAAGTCACGTGAGTGCAGCCGTTCAGATATTTTTTCTCGTGCTCATGCTCCTAGTATTTCCAATGCGTTATTGAGCGACTCATGTTTTAATAATCTGACTACGGCTGGAGCTATTGCATATCTCTTATACCTAGAATGAATTTTGTAATGCAAGTTACCTGGATTGAAGCAGAGTATATAGAAGAATACGTTTTTGTAAGAATAAGTTTAGAGGAGTGAGTAGAGAAGGCTATGTGCACGCAATACATCAGACTTTTCTATTTGTGAACAGTCCACAGTGAGGAGTAAGATGAAAGCAAACATTAAGACGGGCGGACGGACGTGCAATAAGAAGGTGATGTATGGGAGAACTTCTCGAGGGACTCTATTAACGTTATTGCCCCGGTGTGGGATATCCCAGCCCCCAGACTTGGCACCGGGAGATTGTCATCACAAAGGTGTTGTCACTAGCTGCCGTTATGGGATATCTCTCTCTCTCTCAACGTCCTTCGAGGAGATGTTCGTCCTTTGCCACTCACGCGCATATTAATGTTCAGTTACGCCCTTAAATAACAGTCATTATTGGATAATGTGAAGGACAGGCGACGAGTGGGACGACTTGCAACACGCAATGACACCTCTCAATCCGTTAGGTTACTAGTCATACGGCCAGGGCCCGGGTTTTGGTCACATGTCATCATTTAATTGTTGTATCGTACACACTGCTAACCTGTGCACAAATCGTCATCACGTGTCTCAGATGGGGTTGACCTCGTTATCTACCTTACAGCTTACCATAAATAAGTGACGTGGAATTAACTACTAAATATAAAACACATCCATCTGAAGAGGAAACTTTTAGCCAAACTCAGAAGATAACACCGTTCTGCATGGATTTCATTTTTTTGAAGTGAATGAGCGTTTCTGAACCACATTTTCACACTGATTGCAAAACTGAAATCCGTTTTCGCGTACCACGTCAGAGTTTTTTACAATTCAAAATTTTATGTTTTTAATATTTTTCGTAATACACGTACTCGTTTATCGTTTGTTAGAAAGGCTCAGCAGCTTATAATTTCAACTTTACTACTTAAAATGTGAAATAATATAACTAATCCTATGTTTATATTTTATGTTTTTATATTTATATATTTTTTGATATTTATTAAACTCTACTAACTATATCCGCCCTAGCGGATGTACAAAAATTTGTCATGTCGATAAGACATGCAATGTTTATTCTTGGATATGTTTATGTATAGCATCAGATCTGCATCCAGTATCACTGAAACTGAATCTCCAGTGGATAACACTTATGAACGAGACAATTCTGATGGGGATAGATGTTTTAATCAAAGTGAGCTTAATGATTTAGTAACAGATTTAAATTTGCCTAAAGAATGAGCAGAACTTTTAGGCTCTTGGTTAATAGATAAGAAAAGGAAGTATTGACTGAGAATACGTATTTTTCATGGTACAGGCAAAACGAGAAGGAACTTGTCCCATTTTTCGCTGAAGAAGAATATTTTGTGTATTGCCGAAACACACCTGCTGTCTTCAAATGTTATAACATAAGTTATAATTCCAAAGAGTGGAGGTTCTTCATGATTCTTCTCAAAATGTCTTAAGGTGTTTTGCTTCATAATGGAAACATTCTTCCAGTCCTGTAGCCCACTCTTTTCTTTTAAAGCAGACACATGAAAATGTTAAATTTCTGTTACATACACTACAGTACGAAAACCATCAATGGCTAGTCTGTGGAGATTTTAAGACTATGGGACTATTACTTGGTCAGCAAGCTGATTTCACAAAATATCCTTGTTTCTTATTTGAAAGTGATAGCAGAGCTAGGTCAATACACTGGGAAAGGGAACAGTAGGACTAATTTAACACCAGGTGAAATATATATAAACCTCTTATTAATCCCTCAAAGGTATTGTTGCCACCTCTCCATGTAAAATTAAGTTTAATGAAACAATTTGTGAAAACTCTAGATAAGGAAAATGAGTACTTTAAATACCTTTACGTTACATTTCCTTCATTCTCCAATGAAAAAAAAAAAAAAATAAAGCTGGTGTAGGTATTCGTTGGCCCACAAGTTTGAAAACTGATGGATAGTCAGTTCGAGAATACTATGAGTCGAGAAGTGAAGGATGCCTGGAATGCTTTCAGAAATGTTGTTTTTAATTTCCTTGGAAGTGAAAAAGACCCAAATTATGTTAACACAATGAGTGTGTTGCTACAAAATTTCAAACAAATTGGTCGCAACACGAGTATCAAAGTAGATTTTCTTCATTCCCATCTAAATTGTTTCCCTGGTAATTTAGGAGATTTTAGTGAGGAATAGGGCGAAAGATTCCATCAGGATATAAAAATTTGGAAATGAGGTATCAAGGGAAGTGGAGTGTTCACATGATGGCGGACTATTGTTGGATGCTAAAAAGGGACTGCTCTGAACAATATGCGAGAAGGTCAAAGAGGAGAAAATTTAAAGTGCAATATTGAGGTAAGGTTATGAATGTGCTTATAATTATTATTAATTAGTGATTAATTAGTGGAAAATAAATTATAATTATGGCTTAGTTTTTCATACAAAATTCTTGTTGAAAGTAATTTTTATTACATTTCACAAATTTTTAATTTCATTTCTTTATTTATGAATATTTTGAAAACCTGATGTGATGGGAGAAAATGGAGATTATTTTCGAATTTAGCACAAAAAAATCCGTCTAGTATCACCTATCAGATTAAAAAAAATAAGTTTTGAAATGCAGAACAGTGTAATTTGCAAAGAGCAGTGCATAAATTATTACTGATAGCAAAAGAATACGACCAGAAATTTCAATAAATAAAACCAAAACAAAGGCTTTCAGAGGAAAGAACCATCTTAGATCTAAAATCTCCTCCAACAACAATATTATTGAACCAGCTATCTGGGCTGCAATCTCTCTTACCTCAATCCGAGAGACACAGAGATCAAATTAGTCAAATTCTTACAACTCCTATACACAACCAAGCACACAAAAAGAGGGAAGAGAAATGACCATTATACCCTCGATTGTCGGCAGTCCGTAGCGTCTAAATATGGCGCACGGATTATACAGATTTAGTAGTAGCCGGCAGGGAACCTTACGATTAGCATTTCAGCGACTCACGGTAATTTCTGTCTCATTATTGTTACAGAAATAGTTATTTTAAACCGTAAATTATTAATGTATCAGAAGTTAGAAGAGTTAATACTTCAACAGTTAGTTTCTTGTGTTAAGCTTCAGAACCAGTTAATACAGTCGACAACTCACTTCAAACAGAATATTATTAGCCTCCATTGCATTTATAAGTCAACTTAGCTAGTGTTATTTATCCTCAAACCCACTCACGCATATCCTGAGATAAAGATAAAAATTCATCACTAGTTCAGCTGGCAGCAGATCCATCAACGAGCGAAATATTGAAGATGGCATCAAAGGTGACGCATGAGGGAGTCTGCATCAAATATTAGAAAGTAATTACGTGATATATTTAATGGTTGCAAAATCATCTGTCGTCAAATTAGACAGACGCTCTCAAAAAGCTCCTGTGTAAGGAAGATTGTCAAATAAGCAGTAGTAGAAGTGTGTACTGAATTTTGGAAGAAGTAGAAAACAGCGATATCCAAAAGCAAAGTAATGGCAGTGTAAAATGTATCAACCGAATCAGGAGTACATGTGAACCGGGTAGTGAAGTAATTAGGGATATTTTAAATTATGAAACTGCATGAAAATGAATCCCAAAAGTATATGGATGTCTTTCCTGAAACAACTAGCAACAACAGCAATGACTGTTGACTTATACGACAAAAAGTTTCACAGAAAGAAAATTAAAAAAAAAAAGACTGTCTCTGTGGCCTGGTGATTAGCATGTTAACCTTCCAATCCAGGGGTCCCGGATTCCATTCCTGGGTGAAAAATCTTTCTTTAGCCAGGATAATTCTCCATCCTCCATAAAATCTGGAAGTATGAATGAGTGTGTGTTAATGTAATATTTAGTAAAAAAAAGTAATACCTCAAAGATGAACACCAGGCTGGCCCCGTGGCGCAGTTGGTAGACCACCTGCCTGCTGTGCTAGGGGACACGGGTTCAATTCCCGGCAGGAGGGTAGGAATTTTTCTCCATCCAGGATTATTCCTTATCCTTCCCTGAGTCTGGAAGTATGAATGAAAGTGTGAATGTGTGTGTGAATTCAGTGTATAAACCCCACTGTTAAGCGAGTAAAACCAATAGTTAAGACCGCCGATATGACCTCTGCAGTTAAAGGCGGGGTATAAATGGAACAATAAAAAAAAACAGAAAAAAAGATGAACACCACTGTAAAGCGAGTGAACATCGTTGCTGCTGAGCAATTGTTTCAAAGATAAAAAAACGCCGATGTTACAAATGTTAAAGAGGGCATACAAATGGAAAGATAAAGATAAAAAAGATGCCAGACGATAGGGTTCTTTTGGGGGGAGGGGGCCATTTACTATTTCTGTTTACCCTTTGTAATAAATGCGGCAAAATTGATTTCTGCTAGGCAGAAGTTTAGATCTTTACTGTTTGAAAACTGAGTGCTGTAATGGTCATAAATGTATTTGGCATTCACAAAATATCATAATGAAACAATCGTATCTTTCTGTTAAATTACTAACATCTCTCTAGGTGAATGATTATATTTTAGTGTATTCGATTACTTCGCTGTGTGTGTGTGTGTGTGTGTGTGTGTGTGTGTGTGTGTGTGTGTGTGTGTGTGTGTGTGTGTGTGTGTGTGTGTGTGTGTGTGTTTTTTGACGCCCCAGAACCAAAGTTTATGTACAATTATGGACGTTAGCACTGACGAAATAATTGATTTTGTTGTACTCACAAAGGTGCAGATCACTGGGGTTTGGAAACCCAGTATGTGAATTGAAATTACTTAAAACAGGGTAGACATTGACTTGTTTATTTCCGATCATCACGAACCTCATAGACGAATTGTCTGTAAGCTATGTATCGCATATTTCTATTGTTCATTACTCATAACTTTTCCGTTTCAAAATTTATTCTACCCTCACAATCATAACATGCAGTGTTCAATGTTTCTCTGTTAAGCACAACAAAATGAAAGAACTAAGCTTAATGTATTCTAAATGCAACAATAGCCTGTTTGACAACAATACGTAACACAATAATAATTACAAACCAGCATAGGAGTGTAAAACGTAGAAATTGCTACGTAGAGAGAAATTGCTTAAAAGCTGATAATAGAATTTGGCATAAAAGTGCATAATAAATGAAGAGTGCAAATTTAAAGAAATAGCGATTACAATTTACATATGGTACATGGTTGTTTGATAGATACTTCTATACCGTTCTGTCATGTTAAACTGTGTTTTAAGTGGTAAATGAATAAATGCTTGTATCTATTTCATTGCCTATAGTTACACAATACTACAAGTTTTTAAAAAATCGAGGAACTGATTTGAAAGTACCTGATTTTGTTATGGTACCCTTTCTTATTAAGGGACGTTGTCGATCCGTATTTCACTAATACTAAATTAGTGCAGATAATGTTAGGCCTATGTGCACACAATTTATACCATACACTTCAGATAATACAGTGATCCTGTGAAATTTTTATAGCTTTCTGGAGCAGATAATTAAAAAGAAAACTAAAACGCCGACTTTTTTTAAATGTTAGACGTTTATTAAGAAAATCATATTGTTTTATTTTATTAAATTTGTGTCATCAAATCAAGTAGTAGACTTAGAAAGAATGCACAAACATCCTCTAAAATATCAGATCTCTATCTCGTGTATTTTATAATAGTGGTTTATTAGTGAGGCATGTCTTGATTAATTCCCTAATTTTATTACGCCACGGATATGATTGGATGCATCTGACAGAATTTTGAGAAAATTCGGAAATTTGAAGTTCTTATTCATCTAGCATGCAAAAAATAAACATTACATGCGGAATTTACTGGTACATTACTTTTTGACTCCGGATCCTAAAGCAGTTGGAGAGCTTTTTCTATGAGATGTTCCTTTATGTGAAGATGGATCTTCCTGCTGAAAAAATCAATAATAGTTGCTCATCGTGGTGGGATCTCATCTACCTAGACATCTACTTTCCATTTGTACTATATCTTAGTGAAAACGTTCCCCTTGCTCATCACTAATTGCAGCCAAATTCTCAGGAATGTAGTCGTGTGAATGTAGAAAATGCATTTTCAATGACATCTGACAGCCTAAGTTTCTATAGTTATTTGAAAGATTATTTTCAGGTATTTGAAACCTTCCCGTTTTGTCCATTCCCTTCACAAAGTTTTTCACGAGCCCCATTTTGACACGTAAAGGCGGAAGATACAAATCTAAAAGGTTCACCAATAGCTTGTGTTTTATATTTGCTTCCATGGTTCAAATTCTTCTCTCTTGGGTCATTCTTTGACTATGTAGTGCTGTTCAATAGGACTATGTAGTGCTGTTCAATAGCCTGACTATCCCGCCAACAACATGCTGCTACCTGCTGGAAACAATTGTAACATAATGCTTTTGTTTGGGTAGCACATTGCTGTTTATTTGGTGCCAGTAACACGAGTAGTTGCAAGCTGAGAAGGAGAAACCTTTGTTGTACGAATTGAAAATGTTATTACCATATTCCTAAAAACTGTGAAGTTCTAGGAAGGTGATTTCTAAGTACAATTAAATTACTTGTTGGTAATATACCTCGTACGATCCATAGAGGTTGCTATAAGGGGTATAGTAAACTCTACAATAACGTCTTTGGACATCAGCAGCCACGGAGTTTAAATGAGTCTTAGGTCCTAATAAGAGACACTACACAGTCCCAAATAAGACATACTAGCTCATGATGCAGATAATACATGTTTATTCTGCACTGGATTGTGCTCAGATGTCACGTGATGGGAAAGGTGACGTGACATGCCATCGAAGGGCGCATAAAGAATGCGGTGGTGAAAAAGAGCCCTTCGTATTTCTTTTTGTTCTAGGAATGGTTGCTAAGTCATTATTGTTTGGAGCGAAAATTATTTATCTGTTTTAAAATAATACTTTTGAACAATGTGCTTGCTCTTTCCCTAAGCATTCATCATCCATTAGTACAGTTTCTGTATTTATTAACATAAATAAGAAAGTTGATATCTCTTATTTGGAGCACCTTTGGAAAATCCTCGCTTTTGTAACCTTTCATTTCAAAGGGATTTGTATAAATAACAGCTAATCGTATACGGTATAAAATCTCAAATTATATACTTTAAGAAATGCAAAACATTGTCCATATATAACAAATATTTGTATTGATAGATCTGATAGCCAAATTTACAAAAGTGTCTCTTATTTGGGTACTTTATTTTATTTGTGGCGAAATCTCGATATCGATTGTTTTGATGGAAGGCAATGTTTTCTCCACTCACTAGGCACGTGGTAGGGAAAGAAACCAGTGGAAGACTAACCTTTTATTAAATAATATAAATGTTATAAGGTATCTTTGGAGTGCTTAACGCCCGCTTTTGCCATATACGGCACCGCAGGCGGTGACACTTATGATACATGGAATGAAGATGGAGCACCGGTGGAATGAGATGGCGGGGGAAACCGGAGAACCTGGAGGAAACCCGCCCCAGCGTCACTTCGTCCATCACAAATCCCACATGCGGTTGCCTGGGATGGAACCCTGGCCGCTTTGGTGAGAAGCGAATGGTCTAACCACGGCCTAAGTGTTATAAGGTACGGATAGTTTTAATGGGTAAATACTTTTATCAGTTACGATGAGACAGGGAGAGAGGGAGAGAGAGAAAGAGAGAGGGGGTGGTGGTAGTGAAACATCTAAGTAAATAACAGGGTAACAAAATCACAGTTGTGGGTTTTGTTAGCACATATTTATTATTGGCAGTTAGCTAATACTTAAATACTATAAAGCGATGAAAGTGGGTATCAGAGTTCCCCTGCTTCTGCGTTTAATGCCTCCTGAACGTCCGTGTGTCGACAGAATGGAAATCGCAAGGTCATAAATCACACACCGAAACAATCAAAACGCTTTTTGCCTGAGGCCCACTTTGAAACCAACCCCTCCCCCAACTTCTCTTTAATAGCTGAATGCTTTTTCCTGCCACCCACATATTCACGCGCAGCATGGGCACGAGAAGAGGAAGAAGAAAATAACCACAAGTCCTTTCACTTACCACTTATGAGCGTTATTCCATTTTCATTTATGGAAATTATATTGTACGATACTCAGGAATGCATCTGAAAAGTTTAAGTGTTTTGTTTCCTTGAAAGCAGAACGAGTTTCAATGTTACCTGACTTTGATTAGTAGGACTGAGACCATTTGTGTTTATGGAAGCTTTTTGTCCGGAAAACTGCGATCCTTTGCAAGACCACCAGATGACCTATCTGAAATTCAAGCATTTCTGTCTAATAAGGTACAAAGGCGGGACTTAGGATCAGAATATGTATTTTAAATTCTGATATGTTACATTCGAATAGCTTTCTCTAGCGCTCTTCTACCAGCTAATTTTACAAAAGCTTATTCTCCTATCTACTTCATGTTAATCCAGATGAATATTTGCAGAAATGCTTTTATTACACATTTCGTTGTAGATGTCGTCTTAGTAGTCTAGGGATACTATTCTATTCCAGTGCCTCGCAAATCTTAAAATCGCACCGGGTGCAATCCAAAGTGCAGAGCTTCCTTGCACCATGTACCATGGTGACTTGGCTAAGCTGGGCTCAACTCGCGCGCTGCGGAGCGAAGAAGCGAAGAATCGAGGAAGCCTAAGTTGATAGACGGTTAGCTTATAAGTGAAATAAATAGTGCAATATACTACCAAATAATGGAGCTACCTACTCCAAAGAAAGCAAATAATGCCAAAAATTCATTTAAACCAGAGTGAAAAGGTTCTTATTTGTTGGAAAGTGGTAACCTTAGAGCCAAATCTGCAGTACAGTAAATCATATTCGTAAAAGAAGTGTTCAAAGAAAGGTTTTGATGTATCTGTAACTTTTTTAAGCAAAATCAAACATGTTATAAACTTGTTCCTTAAGGAGCCCATACTATCCGCCGTTCTTCTATTTTACACATTTTCAGGTGTTGATCTCTACGCATTTGCAGAAATGAAACAATGGCATTACTTGTCTTTAATTTAACTAAGGTAAAAAGGAGATCAACTTGATATTTTGGGATTCGCATGTTTTCATCAGATTATGATTACACAAAGAAGAAATAACTTGTACCGGAAACTTTTCTGTTGTTCCCTTATATTTAGTAAAAATCAAGCAAAACTGAAATCAATAATCGCACCGTAATGCTCTACATATAAGTGTTCTAATCTGTTTTAATTTGTACTCTATGCAATTCATACGGCGGAGAATGTCTGGTTGGTTTAGTGCGAAGATATCGTGGTAGTTCAACTGGAGTACTCGAGGTGTGTTGCTTCTTTTAGCAGGAATGGGTCCTGTTTGTTTAGATTTCCAAGATAAGCCACGAGTCTCGATATGACTTTTCTCTACCAGGAACTCTCGTTGTATCTATCAGCTTCATAAATTGATTTCCAGATCCAATTCGTTTTACATTTGAACAGATTCGTCACTAATTTGAAATTTTGGTACCTATATAAGGAGCAAACTGTTCGAGATCGCTTCGCAGTCAATTGTTATTCGGCCAGCTACCCTGACATGGTCTGTTTCGTGGTTTTCCAGGTCCGTAGGTGAATTTTGGGGTGGTTCCCCTTCTGTAACACCACACGACTTTCCAGGCGACGAGGATTTGTGCGTTGCTGCCGGGAAGATGAACTTTCCGTTTCCCTGGCGCTTGGATGGGAACCTCGTGTTAATAATGGCACAGACAGGCTCGCACTGATGTCTGGAATTGTTAGACACCCCACCCTTGCGCATGTTTTCCCGGATCTGGTCGCCCTTCTGATTTCCCCTTCTTTCCTTCGTCCCAGGGGTCTTGTAAGACATAAGGGGCCTACTGAGATGTCCTATGTGCTGTGCTGAGCTCCAAAGGCCGGGGACCTCTCCGGCTAATATTCTATCCTATACAAATAGTAAAATTAAACTGTCTTGCATTTAGTTATATTCACTGACTTCATGTTCACGGCAGAGTAAAATTGCAAACAACATTTTTGTAGGTTTATTTCTGCCACCAATTTGTATACACTTGTGACTCAGCATTTGTTGGAGATTTTAGTACCCAAGGAAAGGTGGGCTTATTTATTTATAAGAGTATAAAGAAGCTTAAGATGTGTGTCTAACCACTAACGTTTTATGATAAATTTCTTGCTTGTTTACTACTGCTAATAAAAGCGAGAGAGCTCAAGGTTGTTCCTAGCTCTTCACATTTATAAAATAAATAGTTTTAAAAGTACTTCCCACTGACCTTTTGAACACGTAACTGTTTCTTCATCTTCATTTGTTGGTGTCTTGTAAGTGATTAAACACAAGAATAATAATGCTCATTACAGAGGGCGGGACAGAAAATTAAGATGTCAGCTATTTGTAATTACATAATGATGTCTGTCAAAAGCACTGTTAAAGAAACACACCCCAAACTCACATTTCTGTTTGCAGTTATTCAACCAGGCTCGCATTCTGGTCAGAGGCGAGATAACACCTACATAATGGTCCTGTGAATGACAGCTGAAGAAGGTTAAAGGTAGAAGAAAGATAACGTAACCGTTATTTTGTAACGTTCTAGAAAGCAGCAGTTTTCATACTGTCAACTAATGCGATCATTCCAGTATTTATGTAATCGGGTGTAAAGTAGCGCTTCAGTGGTTCTAAGTCCGAATATGCCGCATTTGATTACATGACATACACAGCCTTCGTACCACACGAAAGCCTCAGAAATTGTTATCAAAACCTTTAGTTTTATTTAAAAAGCGGAATTGTTAATTTGCGACTATCTTCTTTTTCTTCCTGCAAATATCAGTTAAGCTATAACTTCCGTTAATTTTATTATGATTTCCACAAATTAAACTTCTGCATTGGTGCGAACTTGACCAAACATTTGTATTAGTTTTTCCAGCAGTAATGACCAAATATCAAGCAAACTTTTAAACCTTAGAAAAATTCGCTATGAATTGTAAAATATTCAAGTTGAAAAGGAAAAGGCAACATTGAGAAAAGTAACCCAGTTTAACAATTTTCCTCAAAACTTACCGGAACTTTACTGTGAGGGTAGAAAGAAAATCCGTAATCACTGTTATTTTTAACAGTAAATGGCATTAGCACAATTTTACAGTTTCTTAAACGGTATTATTGTGAATACCACACGTAGTCCACGGATTACAAAAATGCTAGGAACAGTACTTTGCTGCTTATACATTAAATCGTACTCTCATGCAAACGATCCTCTCGAATCGTTGGTAGAGTTAAATATCTCTATGGTTGGCACTAGGATTCGTATCTCGAGCTGTAAGGGTGAGCCGATAAACTCTCCTGGTTCTTCACCCCGGTGTACCGTTCTTCTCATCTGTGAACGGTGCATGTCACTGTATATGAAGCGCTTTGTTTTCTTGATTTAGTTTGCGCACACGAATGCTTTAATATGATGAAACTCTACTTTAATCCAACCTTCCATGCTGTGAAAATGTCCTGTCAAAAATGTAGTTGGAAGATAAGTGATCCGGTTTTGAGAACAAGTTAAGTTAAACAGTTATCTATGTATTGGTATTTTTCGTCCTGTTACCCTGCATGCTGTCATGGTGGAAAGTTGAACTTGCTGCATTCAGAGCTGGTAACCTAACTTACATGCGTGTTTTACTTATCTTAATGCACGCATAAGCATGAACTATTAATTTCTCTAACTTTGATGTATTTATTATTGCAAACATGGAATGTAACCATATTTAATAGTTGAATTTTTCTATTTAAATCTCTCCTAGATCTTAACCTCCTTTTTCTTTGTAAAGTTTACTTACTATTTAATTCATATAGAAATTTAATATCAACTGAAAATTATTGATTTTTTAAAGTCAATAACCAAGCGTAGATAATAATCGATCTCCACTTTGGCACCAATGTTAATGTTGATGACCTTGCTACTGGAGCCACCATGTTTAACAGTTGTTAGTAAATTATTAATTTTATTTTCACTGTCACGGTGGCCCTGGGCCCGAGTGTTGATGGTGAGAGTTGGCGCGCGGTGACCTAGGCTCACCGACGGCAGGAGAGGGTCGAAGGCGCTTAACTGCCTTAAAGACCCGTCCTCAGCCACGACAAAGGGGCCAAATGGAAGCAATAGCTATTGTGTGCCGTTTTCCGTCTAGACTGTTCCTTCTTATTCACTCCAGAGAATTCCACTTCCAGAACTCTCTCATTGTATGAGGCACTGTATAAGGGATTCGCTCGTGCCCAGAGACGAAGTTGTACTAGTTATCCTTGTAGTGAAGTGTTGTAGTTGACTGTGGGAGTCAGTTAAACGTTTACGAAGCGTTCATGGACAGCGCCTGTGAATCATATCAAGTGCAGTTCAATGCGAGTTGTAATCTGAGAGTTCTTTATTGTGATTCGATTCGACGGTTGTTCTGTTGCTCAGAATTTGTACGAAAGTGATCTAAGTGTAACATTAGCACTACGCTAACTGACTAGAGGGCAATAAAAAGTGATTAGCAGTAACTGGTGTTTTCTCATTTGTTACAGTACTATTTCTATTGCTCACTATCATCGAATATTCGTATGCAATACAAACGCGTTAAGTGTTTTGGAGAATCTCATCTCATATTTTAAAATTCTTCCTCGTTCTCCAATGATTCCAGTATTACATCTAAAAATTAGATGCCCACATGTGTGTGTGCGCGCGCATGTCTGTAAACAGCATATTTCAGAAACGAAAAGTCGGTTAACTATCAAACTTCGTATGTAAGTTCATCTTCCAACGATGCAACACGAAGTTATTCAAGAAAACTTCCTTACCCCAAATTATACTTTATAAGGAAACTTTTTCGAACATTTTTATTTTCTCAAAATTGGCTCTAATCACATATTTAAGATTTTGTTTTGAAAAAATAAAATACATATTTTAACGTTCTGAAAATAATCTCTGATGCCCTCTTCATTTTCAATGACTTTTGCATAACTGGTAAACCCTAAGAGATAGACAAAATCTTACTGCACAAAAAATGTAGATGTTGTTAAAGCAAAGAGCTTATGTCGAATTAATTTGTTTGGAAATACCGAAATATTCCTTGTTATTAGTTTGAATGTTCAAATGCTTTTCTCCAATAGGAAGTCATTCATTTTTTAAGCCTGATCATGCCAAGAGAACAGAGTTTCTAAATAATCGCAACGCGACGAGCCTGCTTAAGTCTACTGTATTTCACTATTCCCATTGTACCTAAGAGGAAAAATGTAGTAAACGCATTCCTACAAATATTTATCTCGATTAAAATGAAGTAGATAGAACAATAAGGATATGTAATAATAGTTTGTTGAAGAATGGTTAGCGAAAGTTATGTAAATGTAATGCATCAGAATCGTTTTCTTTTTGATAAAGCAAATGCAATGTCTCGCTAATGATTCAAGCCTCTAAAAACTGTGAGCTTAATTTAAGGATCAGCAGGCATTTCAATGACTTCATGGCTTCATTGTTGGAATGATAGAACATATGAGTTACATAAATTACAGAAACATATGCTGGATATTCTATTTTGAAAGCAAACATTGTTAGTATAGAATTGAAGCGACACTTTCGACATCTGTTCTGTTCCCACTAAGAAGTAATTACAAATAAACACACCCAGATGGGAAACATGCCAGGTATGTACCAGGGGTTCTTTTCCTGGTTGCATCATCTCTGCTTTTGTAGATGAATCGGAAAGTGAGGCTTTTAACGACTGAATTAAAATGGCACGGCTGTTTTTCATATCATCAGGTTACACATTATTGAAAACAGTTGATCGTTACCCGAAAGGTTTTGGAAATCATTATCACGAATACGAGTATTCGTACTCTAGAAACTACTAATTGTGTTACTAACTGTAGGATGGTTTATCATAGTACTTAATATCATGTGTGGTATAGCCTCCCCCCCCCCCCACCCTCCCCCAGACTTCAGTGTAAACCATTATTTATCAAGCTGAGTATTTTAATGTTGTTTTCATTGATTTTTCTTCACTGCTTCATATTTTCCCCAGGAAAGTGTTCACAAATATACTTACATTCTATTCTGAGATTAGTGACTATTACAGGAGAAGTAGTTATAACTTACCTCATTGGACGAAAATACAGTAAAATTTAAAATTCTTTTGAGATAAATTTACTTAATTTGTTTAATAGGCTTTCTAATAACACTAAATATGTTTGTTTTGAAACTTTAAGAAACTAGGAAAGGACACCCTTATCCATTTTTACTTTCTCTACTGGTAAGTAGAAGGAAGTATTGTATTCCACCCAAAAATTCGATGTCGATATTTCACCGAAATATACGTTCTGAGACCCCCGAAAAAAGCATGTTTAGAAAAATGTCCGTGTGTGTGTGTGTGTGTGTGTGTGTGTGTGTGTGTGTGTGTGCGCGCGCGCGCGTGTGCGTGTGTCTGTGTCTGTGGACAGCAGAACTCAAAAACGAAAAGTTGGTTAAAAACCAAAATTGGTATTTAAGTTTAATGTTTTTCAGGGATGCGACACCAAGATTTTGAAGAAAATAGCCCCACCCTAAACTACCCATTACATGAAATTTTTTTCAAAAATTTTGATTTTCTTGAAAATGGCTCTAAAGATTTTGATTAAAACGTTATATGTTTAAGATATCTGTATGACAAATGAAATGTATATTTTGACTTTTCTGGCTATAGCCTATGTAGTCCTGTTTACTCTGGATAACTTTTGAATAACTCGCAAACCGTAAGAGATACACAAAATCTTAATATACAAAAATGTAGATCTCGCTAAAACACACAATTTATGTCCGAATAATTTTTTTTTTTGTAGGGTGAACCATTTCGGAGATATTGCTTGTTATTTGTGTCAGTTTCGAAAAACTTAAAACTTTCGTGAAATGGATCACCGTTGTTCATTTTTTGTACGTTAACCGTGCAAAGAGAACGGGATCCCAATGCTTTAAACTATTTGACTATCGCTCAAAGCCTACTGTATTCCCATATTCCCCTTGCACCTACAAGGAAATACGCAATAAGATAATTTGTACAAATGTTTATCTCAACTAATACGAAAGAGTGTAAGAATGGTTAGTACAAGAGTAGAGAAAGTCATATGAGTGCAACACATGAGATTTTTAAATCTTACGCTAACGTTCCTTTCTAAAATTTTTTAAACCTTTGACGTTGCTATACAGTATATTTATTTTGGCAAATAAACTACTTATTGTATTCCAATGGAGAATTCGATATCGATATTTCAGTGGAAATGCATGTGTAGAGGTCCCCTGAAATCCAAAAAGGCATTTTTAGAAGGAAGAAAAAAGACACTGTGTGTGGTGTGTACGCGTGTGTGTGCGTAGGTGCGTGCGTGTACAGTATAAATAAAAAAGTAAAAGTCTTAAAAACAACAACTTGATATTTAAGCTCAGTATATTTCAAAGATGCAACAAGACGATTAAAAAAATCCCCCCCAACACAAATTACTTTTTACATGGAACAAATTTCGGTTTTTTTCCCCTAAAGTGGTTCTAACGTTTTGATTAATATCATACATTTAAGATATTTAAATTGGATATAAATTACATATTTTGAATTTTCTGATATTTGCCTGTGAAGCTTCTTCAATGGAAGCTATTGCAGGTATTTTAAGAGACTAGGAAATAAACAGGTGCAGATTGGATAAGCAATGATAGAAGTGTATGTACTATGCCTATTTAGTGCTGCTGCTTACAAAGAGGGAGATCCGGGTTCGATTCCCGGTATCGGCGTGTGGTTTTTCTCCGCTGAGAGACCTTGTCCGGAGTGCACTCAGCATCGTTAGGTCCCTGAGGGGTCACACTTGAATAAGAAGCATACCTTGGTTGTGAAGACCACATTTACCGGCCGGGAGGGACCGGGGCGCTGACCACGTCCCACCTCCAGTACTGCACCCCACTCATAACGACTGTACGGGTGCAACGGCTGGGTGGTAAACCTTGGCCAGCTAAGGGTGTTGGGCTTAGTTACTATGTCTATTATTCACTATCGCTGTAAAAACAGTATGCAAAGCAAGTGTATTGGAGAACTTCGGAAGTAAAGAGTTCTGAACTTCATCTCCTATTTTCAAACCGATCCTCGTCCTCTTACGCAGTTGTACCGCATCATACTGTTCTGTCCTAGAACACCAATGACATTTGCTAAACCGCGAACAAATATTAGCACCTTGAAGAAACTACTGAAAGACGACCAAAGGTGGCCAAAGGTTGGTAAGATTGTTGAAGTTGCTTCAGAAATCTTAATGAATTAGATGCATGGGTTGCATGTTTAGCAAGGTTGCGTGCAGAATAAAACGCCGTGTCACGCACACAAAAATAATCCGTTGTGGTACAATAATTGCTATGTACCAGCTCACGGTGATTTATCGCTATAGGGCTCAGAGATAACCGACCTTCTTGAAGTCAGGAAGTGAAGGGTTACAGTGGCCAAATATTGGTAGTGCAGGGGGTTCTGGAGCGCTAAGTTTGCCATGCTTTTAAAGGCAGCTTCCATTTAATCCTGAGCCAACTGGTTAATTTTACACGAGTTTCATGTCAACAAATTAGGAGGAAAATTTCTTTCTAGCTTTCACCACATCTCCTAGTTTAGTTCCATCTCTCAACTTGTGCAAATTGTCGAAAACTCCAAAAAACACATATTTGTGCGGGAGTAAATTTTATTTTAGTAATAAAGTATGGGTATGCGATGGTGCAAACACTAAAATCAATACCAATACGGGTGGCCCAGGTCGTTAAGGCACGACTCCTAACATGCTGATATTTTAATATATTTTTCCTTTTTTCCCCTTCTTTTTCCCATGGTTTCCTCAGTCCTCATTACTGGCAAATCCCAAGGAGCTGCCCTAAACTTAGGCCCGAAATGTTTGCGTCCCAAATTTCGTTTTCCAATTATCATTTCATTCTACGAGTTGTTAACGTGGCGGATACGGGCTAAGCTTATCAGTAGAAGGCGCTGATCGATTGACTTGTCACTTTCACCCAGCGTAAACACCACAGGACCGAACGGGATGGCTAAGGGGCTAACGTCTGTAGTCAGCATTCGGGAGGTTGCGGCTACCATTCTCGCGGCCGACTTTCTGAACTTGAGTTTTTTTCGGGAGGTTTTCCTGGGTCACTCAGGCGAATGCTGGGAACCACACTTACCTTACATCCCCGAAGCACTCCCTTTGGCTTCATTCATTTCATTCTCTCTATCCAGTCTTTCCAGGTTGTAAGAGTCAGTGGGGTTGCCGGTAGGATGCGCTGCTCTGGAAAAACCGTGTTCGGCTGAAGGGAGGCGCTGCGGTCCGCTGGCCGCCCAGGTCTGATTGATCAGCTGGACCTAGTGGCACGAACCTGGAACTCAGTCGGGCTAAAGAACTGCCTGCACCTGTTAGGGACCCACCGTAGTAGTTCTGCTTGTGATACCTTCTGGCCGCCCGTAGGATACTCTCATATCATCCTTCCTCCTGGGGTCTGATGCACAATAAGCCATTGGCAGACGTGTCGGAATCCCCTCCGTAACAGACAAAACAAGACAAAACAAATCACCAGAGGCACTACTGTCTCATTTTTATAAGAAGATACACAACCACCTGCTTCTCCATGGGGAGAGCTGCAATGTTGGCAAGAAGCAGGTAGCAAGTAGCAAGTATATCCCTCTTTATCCTCGCACATGAACAAGTGTTCAAGTTTATAGCACGACAGCAAAAACATGCAGATGTAATTTGTATTACCCACTTTAAGAACAAAAGTGATTTGTGCTTAATATGAATTCACTGCGTTGCCGCACCTTTACAGATGTGTTTCTGAGTGTTTTACAGTTGAATCTATCTATATATTATATATCTGAAGTTCATATGTGGTAACTAAATATTATACCTAAAACAGATACATTTGTGAACACCCTTACCAATTCCACTCACTGTTCCTTTCAACTTGCTCTGCATTTCTGTTAAAAACCAAGTTATTAGGGCTACAATATCTGATTTTTCTAATACCAGTTTTGTGTTATTTATTTTTTTGAACACAAATCCCAGATTATGGAGGCCATGTTCAAAAACCTAAGGTTTCCCTCAAATAGCCCTGCTTCTATAACAGAAGAACTGTTTTGGGGAAAAGTTTAAATTGAGCTTTTGGACAAAAGTTCGTTTTTTATTTAACAGGAAAGGCCTGTTGTCCATTTTTACTTAAATTAGTTGAATGTTTACAAACTATTTTGATGGATTTTATGGTCCATTTGTGTGTTTTTTTTTTAATTTCTTTCATTGTTGTAGAAAATTAAGCATTTTATTTGGTGTGGTATGATGCTTCTTTAGGGTCTAATAGCCATAGATGTGGACTTTATGTATGATGACATAGTGCATGAAAGTTGGAGATGGCCAAACACATATCAGTGGTGAAGAGGGTCATGGACAGATTATTTGACAACCCTCCCTGCAGGTATAACAACTGTTTCAGGGGGCAGTATTTGCACTCATATCTTAACGCCATTGACAATAAAATTAAGTAAAACAGCTATTATAACCTCATCCTTTTACACTAAATTACGTGTGTGCTTTATTGCACTGTATTTTAGTTTAACTATGAACGTTCCAGGCTTTAAAGGAACATCCGCCATTCAGAAATTATGACATTTAGATTCAATGTTAATACATTTAATGCAAACAATGTACAGCTTTTGGGCTCTATGGTTTACAGCATAAGCGCTTTTAAACATCTTCACTAAAACACTTTTATAGTTGAGTAGAAATGGATTTAGGAGGACAGTTGGCATATTAACTGGACAAATAAATAAAATTAAGTAAATAAACAAATAGATACATACATAAATGAATACATAAATAAAAACCTGCAATAATAAACCCTGGTATCTAATTACTTAAATTAGGGCTTACATTCCAGATCCAAATTAATTTATTTAGCGTTTCAAAAATATTAAAAACAACATAATTCTGCAAGTTATGAAAACGTAGAAACTACATAACAAAAATATAATACACAACAAAATTAAAACAAAATTGCACACAATGTACACAATCTAAACAGGCTCAAAATTATAGTATATCACATCTAATATCCATACAACCATTTCCTCCAATATATAAAATAATCACAATACTAAATACATTACAATACAATACATTCCAGATCCTTATTAATTTATTTAGCGTTTCAAAAATATTAAAAACAACATAATTCTGCAAGCTATGAAAACGTAGAAACTACATAACAAAACTATAATACATAACAAAATTAAAACAAAATTGCACACAATGTACACAATCTAAACAGGCTCAAAATTATAGTATATCACATCTAATATCCATACAACCATTTCCTCCAATATATAAAATAATCACAATACTAAATACATTACAATACAATACATTCCAGATCCTTATTAATTTATTTAGCGTTTCAAAAATATTAAAAACAACATAATTCTGCAAGCTATGAAAACGTAGAAACTACATAACAAAACTATAATACATAACAAAATTAAAACAAAATTGCACACAATGTACACAATCTAAACAGGCTCAAAATTATAGTATATCACATCTAATATCTATACAACCATTTCCTCCAATATATAAAATAATCACAAAACTAAATAAGACTTAAATTGATACGCATTTAACTCAACTTAAATATATATTAAATGTAATTCTATTCAATTCATTACTCCTTTCATTAAAAGGTAATGTATTTCATCAAATAAAAAAAAAACAACAACAACAACGGAACTTCTATTAAAATACAAAAAAAAAAAAAAAATATATGTAAGCAAAATTACCCATTAATTTGAAATTAATTACATAAATATAATACAATAATATAAATATTGAAATAAATTTCATTTAAAAATATCAATTTAATAAAATATTCATAATTCATCAACTAAAATAAGCAAACGTCAAATTAAAATTCCAAAATTATCTAATCAAAATTTCCAAATTTCATATCTTATTACATAAATAATTTCAGTTACTAATGTTAATGAATTTATTAATTTTATCGAAGCAAAACAAACAATAAAGTTTCCAATTGACCAACAATAATATCTAATCAAATTTACTAAAATAATTTAAATAAATATATAATTTAATATTAAATAAATTACATTCACGAATGTTAATTTAATTTCAAAATTACTAAAAATTCATCAAATCAATAAGACGACAAAGCTTCAATGAAAATTACCAAAATAATACATAAAGAAAAATCTACCAAATTTATTTAAATAAATTTAAATTTAATATTTAAAATTTCATTTACAATTATTAATTTAATATCAACCAATAAACAAGGAAATACCAATTTAAAATGCCAATAAACACATAATACAATTTTATCAAATATATGTGTACAATTTAAAAATTCAAAATTGAAATAAATTTAATTTAAAAGTATTAGATTGATATAATAAAAATTATTCATATTCATCAACAAACAAAAAATTCAATTAAATACCAAGTAAGTATAGTACTTAAACAAAATTTACCAAATTCATATATATATATATATATATATATATATATATATATATATATATATATATATATATTAAATTAAACATTATTCATAAATCATATTTCAATTTAATAAAAAAATTCAATTGACTACTTATACCAAATACACAACTAAAGATACAACTTCACAAATTTTTAAACTGGACATGGGTACTTCAAGAAACATATGGGAACTGTAGGTAGCAAGCATCCAAGGTGATACCACCTACGTACAGACTTTGCAAGCAACAATAAGAAATAGCTACTGAGTTATGAGTTCCTAGGGAGTAGAAGATATCAACTCTCAGGGGACTCAACAGTAGATATATGTAAAGATCCTATCTCAGGAACAAGAGTTCCGAAATTTATTAAATCCAAAGAACTGGAATTCCTGTAATAGGAGATAGGGATTGCACAAAACAAAGTGTGAGGGCCTAATGGGCACTCAAACAAATCCTCATGCATAATAAGCCGGAAGCAAATTATATGTTTCAGTAGTACTCGTAAGTAAGGGTCTCAAGAAGCCCTATTTGAAATACATGGGTATTAGTATACATTATACACGGAGGGGGACACCTCGCATACTGCATGTTACGTCGATCTACTGTGCCTATCACCCCTCAGAACGAAGGGATGAAGTGAAGGAACTAGGGGAAGCTAAAGGCCGCGGAGACGCGCAGAAGTCCTTAACAGACAAACTTTAATGGCGGGTGGCAGGAGGGTCTGGTCATCACAAAATCCAATCAGAGATTTGTCACGCCTTGCGGTGTCACACAGTTAAACACGCTGTGAAATAACGCTGTAAAGACGGTGATATAAATATTTGTACAACAAGAAAGAGAATAGTAGTGGTCAGGTTTTAGCACCTTAAATTTTGTGCCTGCCATAATTCTCTCTTCTTTGAGCAAGCTCCGCGCCATCTGTCTGACACCGCCATTCAGATTGAACCTTTGAAATACAAGATTTTTTATTAATATATACTGTTATTGTTATATTTGTTTTCAGTCGTGAATTTGTGTATTTGTAAGTCATAGGACATTTTTCTCTCGTTCTCTGTGTTTGTGTGTGTGTGTGCGTGCGTATGTCTGATAATGTGTGTGTGTGTGAGAGAGAGAGGGGGGGGGGGAGAGAGATCAGAGTAAATTAAAAGCAACATTCTGCAATTTTATTTCAACTTGTGTACGAAAGCTAATATAATGTCTTACTTTTGCATTCTCTTACCATTAATAATAAGTAGCACAGAAATACGTCTTGTATTTCTTTTCAGATTGCTGTGTTAATTTCTGAGATAATATTACGAATTTTCCATTCCGTGATGTCATTTCGTAAATTTATTTATCCATTATTGCAGCCCTCCTTGATTCAGGTTTCATGCCGTTGCTTTTACCTTAGAGCGATTATAGAAAAAAGAAACATTTTCTTTATCGGTTTTCTGTAAAAGAAATGCTTTCCTTTATTTGGGTTGATGACATTTGATCTTATCTACTGTTATTAGCAACAGCGATGCGCAATAAAATGGAAGGAAAAAAATGACAAGAATATAGGGTATGGTAGAAAGGGTAATGCCAATAAAAGGCCCGAAATATAACGACACGAAGAGTTTCTTTTGCTAAGCACAGATACGGAGACAATATATCACATGATAGGTATACAAACGTTTCCGAAATGGCGTGTTGCAAAAGCAAAGTAGAACTCACATCTTTTGCATTATCTAGTAGCTTTTCTCTCTTCTTCACCCTCTCTTCTCCATATGTTTTCCAGATCAAACAAAATTATAGGTAGCTATTTAATGTTGTAAAAAAATGACAAATCAGTCCAGTTACGTTCCTATAACTTTATTTCTCTTCTAAACTTCTGCACAAAGCCTCTCGAAGGTTCCAGAAATCCTTTGCTAAGCGCCGCGCTCATTAATTTTAGCCATACATACACAGTCACCCGAGGCGACGTCAGGCCTTAGTTTGCTCGCCAGCCTGGTATGTGGTGTGAAGTAACTTAGCCCCGACCATCCTATGTTGTGTACCGCACCCGGTTTCACAATATTCTACAAAAGTATTAAACAAAGCAAGAAAGAATTATTCGTGGCGCAATTTTACTTTCTCTGCTGCTTACCTATAGTGAGAGAAAGTATTGCATTCCACTTCAAAATTCAATAGTGAAAGTTTACGGCAAATACACATTTGAGGCTCCTTGACTAAGATATGTATTTCTAGAAAAATATCCCTGTGTGTGCGTGCGCGTATGTGATTTGCATGGCTACGAGAAAAAAATCTGATGTGTTACACACATATGACCTTCTCTACTCTTGTACTAACCATTCTTACAAACTCTTATTGCTATATCTTCATGTTAATACAGATCAACATTCGCAGAAATTATTTTATTGCTTATTTCCTTATATCTCAAACATATGGCATTTTACTTTCTCTACTACATATAGTAAAGTAAAGGAAATATTGTATATCACCCAAAAATTCGATGTCGAGATTTCACCGGAAATATATGTTTTGAGGCACCCTGAATAAACAAAAGGATGTTTAGGAAAGATCCGCGCGCGCATGTGTGTATCTGTGTGTCTAAGTGTCTGTCTGTGTGTCTATCTGTGGACAGCTAACTCAAAAACGAATAGTCTGTTAAAAACCAAAGTTGGTATTCGAGTTTAATGTCTTTAAAAGGCTGCGACACGAAGATTTTGAGGAAAATAACCCCACCCTAAACTACCCCTTACATGGAACATTATTCGAAAATTTTGCTTTTTTTTAAAAATGGCTCTAACAATTTTGATTAAAATGACAAGTGTATGACAAATGAAATGTATATTTTGAATTTTCTGGCTATAGCCTATGTAGTCCTGTTTACTCTGAATGACTTTTGAATAACTCGTAAACCGTAAGAGATAGACAAAATCTTACTCTACAAAACATGCAGATCCCACTAAAAGATACAATTATGTCCATTTCGGAGTGTTGTTATTATTATTATTATTATTATTATTATTATTATTATTATTATTATTATTATTATTATTATTATTATTATTATTATTATTATTATTATTATTATTATTATTATTATTATTATTATTATTATTATTATTATTATTATTATTATTATTATTATTATTACTATTATTATTATTATTATTATTATTATTATTTATTATTATTATTATTATTATTATTATTATTATTATTATTATTATTATTATTATTACTAATGTTATGAATGTTTTTAAATGTTCGTGTTGCTATCTTCAAAGACGCTTAAATTGGGTCCTACCAAATGTTGTATTTAACAGACTTTTCATTTTGAGTTCTACTATTTACAAACACACTTTTTCTAAAAATGCTTTGTTTTTGGATTCGGGGAGTCGCTAGTTCCGGTGGAATTCGGATATCGAATTTTTGGTTGGAATACAATAATTCCTCTATTGACAGTAAATACGCAGTAGAAAATGTAATGGCATGGTTTCTAATAACTTCAAATGTGTAACGAAGTGCCTTTCGAATGTGCCCAGGGTTAAGTTTTAATGCGTTAGTAAGTGCAATGGCTTCCATGAGAGCTTGTGATTAAATTGCATATATCATGTGATGGGATGCTCCATCTAGCCCCACCCACGGCAATGCAATGATAAAGATACTCGACGGTCCACCGCACCTTCAACCTCGAGAGAACCCTGCCGCGTCGAGTGGCCAATTAGTAATAATTTACCTCACAGAACATGTTTGCAGGATGTATTAAATAATTGAGTCCGTTAGCAGATAAATGTTGTTGCTCTCCCTCGGGGAGTACATTATTCCAATCTGCGGGTGTGCGAGTTTTCACATGAATTTCTCCTCCTTCTCCTCATCTACAATTAGAAAAACAAACACAAGTAAAGATTTATTATAATCATAAGAATGAACGTGCGACAGATTTGGCCAGCTTTATCATGTTACATAAACAATATTTCTGGATTAATAATAAGTAGAAGAACTATTGCATTCCACCAAACTTTCAGTACTGAAGAGGGAAGGTCAAGGTAGTTGGCGTGGGGAATAGAACAAAGCTATTTTAATTTTATCAGCTAGAGAGAAGACCTCTCTGTAAAGTTTTAGCTGCTATGCTGCAACTGTATTGACAGGAGAGGGAGGAATAGATGGGGCGGGTATAGGTTTCCCCTCTCTACTAAAGCTCTCTATTTACGTATCGAGCTGCAAGTAATGTGGCCAGATATACAAGAAAAACCTAAGGACTTTGTTTTTGGTTGACTCCTGGACAGTCAATAGAACTGACGAACTATACAACTTTATAGTTTCTGAAGGCATTCAATTCATCAATAAGCTGACTCCAGCAAAGGGCACAGGCATAGTCAACCTGCCGACATTTTCTTTTTCCGTCCATTCAAAATGTTTAGTGAAATTTATCACAGATGCAATTATGGTATCCTCTGACAATGACAACATATGGCATAGACACCACTTCTTACACTTTGAATCGTCTATGTATTTCTAGTTCTCAGCAGCAAGAGTCTCCAGCTTAATCAAACGTGTATATCTTTACTTTCTCTACTGGTAAGTAGGGGAAGTATTGTATTGCACCCAAACATTCGATGTCGAGATTTCCCCGGAAATATGTTTTGAGACCCCCTGAATCCCAAAAAAGTATTTTTAGAAAAAGGTCTGCGTGTATGTGTGTGTGTGTGTGTGTGTGTGTGTGTGTGTGTGTGTGTGTGTGTGTGTGTGTGTGTGTGTGCGTGACTGTCAGTCTCTGTGTCAGTCTGTGGACAGCACAACTCAGAAACGAAAAGTAGCTTTAAAAAGTTGGTATTTAAGTTTAATGTCTTTCAAGGATGCGACACGAAGATTTTGAAGAAAATAGCTACACCCTAAATTACCCTTTACATGGAAAATTTTTTGAAAATTTTGATTTTCTTGAAAATGGCTCTAACGATTTTGATTAAAATGTCATATGTTTGAGATATTTTGATGACAAATGAAATGTATAGATATCTTGAATTTTCTGGCTATAGCCCCTGTAGTCGTATTTACTCTGGACGACTTTTGCATAACTGGTAAACCGTTAGAGATAGGCCAAATCATGCGATACAAAAATGTAGATCTTGCTAAAATACACAATTTATGTGTGAATAAATTTTCTTGTAGGGTGAACAATTTCGGAAATATTCCTTGTTACGTGTGTGAGTTTCGGAAAATATAACTTTCGTGAAATGGAACATCGTTGTTCATTTTTTTATATGTTAAGTGTGCAAAGAGAACGGAATCTCAAAGCTTAAAAGAATTTGACTATCACACAAAGCCTACTGTATTCTAATATGCCCCTTACATCTACAAGGAAATAACCAATAAGATAATTTGTACAAATGTTTGTCTCAACTAACACGAAGAAGATATAGGAATAAGAGTTTGTAAGAATTGTTAGTACAAGAGTAGAGAACGCCATGTGAGTGCAACACATCAGATTTGTTTCCAATGCGGCTGCATCAAAGACTTTACTGGTGTATTTCAAACACCCTTGGAGGACTGCTTTGAAGAACGATTAGCGGAAGTATGCTTGCATGAGAACTGTGACCAACCTTCTCTCATCAAATGCGCACAGTGCGAAAACTGTCCATGCATTGACCATGCTGTTATTGCTGACTTGCATATTTTTACCTCCGATAGTGTAGTGAAGAAGCAGACTGTTATAGAGTGCTTCTTGTCATACTATTTGTCTCATAAATCATTCATCCTATTGCACTCTCATCATATCTTCGACAACTGATATCTTCTTGCTAATAGTCCACAGCAGCTAACATTTTTATGGTGTGTGTATGTTTTGTTGCTTTATTAATTGCGCTATGTATGAATATACTCGTAATTTGCGCGACAATATATCGTGAGCTTTCCCTGTGAGATGTCACCAGAAATACATGTTTTGAGACTACCTGAATCACCCTTCAAAGGCATTTTTACAAAACGTCCGAGCGTGTATATCTTTAAACACCATAACACAAAAACGAAATGTCGGTTAAATACTAAACTTGGTATTTAAGTTCAGCATCTTCCAAGGATGAGACACAAGATTTACATAAAACTCTCCCCCAAACCGAACTACTCTTTCCACTGCAAATATTTCGCAATTTATTGAAGTTCTGAAAAATGACTGACATTTTGATTAAAGTACTATATTATGTTTAAGGTATTGGAATGAAAAATAAAGTGCATAGCTTGTATTTTACGGGAATAAATTTTGTAGTCCTCTTCGTTTTGAATGTTATTTGTATAATTGGTGAATCGTCTCGTATACGAGTCCTTAGATGAATTTATGTATTCCTTGTTATTAGTTTGAATTTTCCAACACAAATGCTTTTAAAGCGGTAAATTGTTATCTACTATCGTGGTCATGAGAGGAATCGGAATTTCAAACCCATCAATGACTCAATGACAACTTTCGGAGTGGGACTTAGGACTAAGACCGAAGACGATCTTTTGCGCCTATGTTCCTGACAGGGCACCCCTCAGGAGGATGGATGAGGCGAATGAATCCAAAGGGCGGTTAGAAAGTTGCCACAACAGAGCAGAGGGCAGGGTCTTTAGATTTTCCCAGTTAGAAGCACTCTGGAGGAGGCTGGCTCACCCCAGTTCCTCTCCCACCCCTTCGGGTTCGTACTCCCAAGGGGGGAGCGGAACTCAGAAACCGGCTCCTCTTGCCCCCCTCGGGCTTGTACCATCCCATGGGGCGGTGGAAACCAGTAAGCTCACCTTCCAATCCGGGAGACGAGATTTCCAGAGCGCATTTGTTCCCTTGCCGTGCTGCTGCCGAAACGCTCGCCGACACTTCCAGCTCTGAAAGAAACCTAACGGGATGAAGGATGAAATGAAATGATTAATATAACGAAATGGGGGGACAGGAAATTTGGAGGACATGGAAAACCTTCCCAGCATTCACCTGGCGACCCAGGAAAACCACCGTAAATATCCATGGGTCGGGATCGGTGGCCACGGGGATCGAATCCGCAACTTTCCGAATGCGGGCCACAAACGTTACCGCCTGAGCGGAAACGGGATGCTCGGTATCAGACAGTGATCCTTAACATAGCTTTCTTTGGAAGGGAATTAAAGCCGGTGTTCCCGTGTCATTTGCGACACGTAAAAGAACATCAAGCCTAATAAAGAGGTCTCTGAACAAATTAAGCGCTCTTTCATGGCCAATATGGAATAGGAAGCTGAGAATCAAAGGCGTTACTGAGCGTCCAGTCCTTTCGATCCAATGAGGTTTCGATCAAAACCAGGATTGTTTATCGTAAGTGACAGAGGCTATTACTATCTCATCTGGGATTCGTTGTTCAGTTAACTAAAACACTACCATTACTGGCAAGACTGCAACATAACTTAGGCCCGATACGTCACTGCAGTGTCAACGTTCATGCTCTATGTCAAAGGAGGAGCTGAGCTCTTGCAAAATAAAGAGTTGTAAGCTCTGAGGTAACATCTGTTAACATTTAGTTTACATAACATCGGCGAAATGTTTTATTTTAACTTTTTATTTATTTTACGCTATGCTGATACTTATAAACTTAAGCAAAACGTGTCTGTTTTCTAATTTCGCCATAGTACTTTCTAATTTGAACAGTGATTCAAAGGCTTAATTGCTCAAGCACGTTATAAAAATTTTGATGCGATACATTCAGACTAATTGTGCTACAAATGGAAAGTTCAGATATGTTTTAATGAGGGTGACGTTGCTCAGGGGGGAAGCATCCCCTAGGAGGCGAACAGCGCCCAGGAAGAGGGTGTGTGTTGTAGTGGCAAGGAAAGCTCCAAGTAACGCTCCTGTCGATGCATTGAGCCGTTTTATTCCAGCCCCAGTCTGTGTTTACCTAGGTGCTGGTGAAATTGTTTCTTATACATAGATTACAAAAAGACACATCGAGACCACAGTGCAGAGACGTTCCGAATCGGGTCGGCCTGTTATTGTTAGACCTCATTTCAGTCAACCTAACTAATCTGTGCAGTGAGTTGTCAGCGTTCTGCTAATCTAGATTCATCAAGAACCCTGCTTTTAGCATTTCCTCACTACTATACCTGGAGTTCGTCCCCAGCCTTGAGACGCTACAATATTCATTATAATATGCTGCACTATTCACTTAAGTATTATTCCGGTCTCACTGCGTTACCCACGATACATTTTTATGTATGAATTTTTCAAATTCAACAAAGTTTCAACATGCGAATACAGCTTTCACTTATCCTGGAAACAAGCTCTTGCAATGGAAAGAAAAGAAAGGCAGGAAGAATCACAATCATTAAAGTGACTCTGTGACACTTAAGAAAGGTCCACATTTGTAACATAGACTGCTTCGAAAACATGTAACTCAGTGAAAACATTTATTTTGCACAAACAGTCTATTTTAAAGAATTCTTGTTCGTATTAGTTCAGAGAAACATTTGCAGAAATTATCTTATTGTTTATTTTGTTGTAAGTACAAGGAGAATATAGGAATACAGTAGGCTTTGAGTGATAGTCAAATTCCGCTCTCTTTGTGCGGTTAACATATAAAAATGAATAACGATGTTCCATTTGACAGAAGTATAAGTGCTCCAAAACTCACACAAATAACAAAGAATATCTCTGAAATGGTTCAATCTACAAAAAAATTATTTCGGCACAAGTTATGTGTTTTAGCAAGATCTACATTTGTGTATAGTACGATTTGGTCTATCTCTTACGGCTTACCAGTTAATGCAAAAGTCATCCAGAGTAAATAGGACTGCATGGGCTATAGATAGAAAATTCAAGAGATACATTTCATTTGCCATAAAAATATCTCAAACATGTGGCATTTTAATCAAAATCTTTAGAGCCATTTTCCAGAAAATCGAAATATTCGAAGAATTTTCCTTGTAAATGTTAGTTTAGGGCGGAGGAATTTCCTGCAATATCTTTGTGTCACATCTCTGAAAGACATTAAACTTAAATACCAACTTTGGTTTTTAGCCGACTTTTCGTTTTTTAGTTATTCTGTCCACAGACTGACACACACACACACACACACACACACACACACACACACACACACACACACACACACACACACACACACACACACACACACACATGCATACGGAACTGTTTATAAATTTTTTGTTGTTGTCGGATTCAGGGGTCTTAAAGCATATTTCCGGTGAAATCTCGACATCGAATTTTTGGGTGGAATAGAATGCTTCGTCTACTTTACTATACGTAGTAGAGAAAGTGAAAAATGGCACATGAAAGCGTTTAGAAGGAAACGGAATGAAAGGGAAACTGATGGAAAGCAAATCTTGACAAATAAGAAAACACCCCATGTTCACCTACCAACCAGGAAAATCTGCTAAAAACCTATGGTCTGAGTGGACAATCGACGGAAATTGAACACGGGACCTCCCGAGTGCAAGGCTCAACGTTACCGCGTAGTCATCTTGCTCGGTATCAAAGAAACTTAATTTAAACTTTGAAGCTTTCAGGCCTTTATTTCCGCTTTTTACGTTTATATTACTTAAAAAAAAGGGAATATAGACAGAGTGATTTTCCGTTCCCTTTGTAGCGGTAAAGCAAAGAAAGGAAGAGTTTGGACATGTCTCTCATTACATTTCTGTATCGAAAATTGAGTCCGTATCGATCACAAGGGGACATCAATCATGCAGAATCATTGTAAAAGGGAGCACATTCGCTTTGTGTGAGAAGAATGTTTGATACAAGCAACGACAACAAAAATGTGCGCCTATCATGACATATCTCAATGACACTTTCACAATGTGCAAGGCAAAGCAAATTGCTACCTTTGGCAATGTGTGCGGTAACACTCGTCTTTTGTTTCTCTCTTCGACGTCCCATAATATCAAAATATGATGGGCTTCATATCAAAATGAAACAAGTCAACTTTTTTACCTTCTCTTCCACTTATGTACACTAAATATAGAAGTAAGAGTATTCTATCCAGAAATTCGTAATAGCGATTTCAAATGTAATACATGCTCAAGGACCCTTAAACAACAGAAGTCATAATAAAATCTGTATGCTCGCGTGTGTCTGTCAACGGCCTAAGTAAAAAACCCTGATGTGTTGCACTCACATGACTTTCTCTACTCTTGTACTAACCATTCTTACAAACTCTTATTCCTATATCTTCTTTCTTGTTAGTTGAGATACACATTTGTACAAATTATCTTATTGCTTATTTCCTTGTAGGTGCAAGGGGAATGTTAGAATACAGTAGGCTTTGTGCGATAGTCAAATGTTTGAGATTCTGTTGTCTTTGCACACTTAACATATAAAAAAAATTGAACAACGATGATCCATTTCACGAAAGTTCTGTTTTCCGAAACTCACACACATAACAAGGAATATCTCCGAAATGGTTCACCCTACAAGAAAATTTATTGAGGCATAAATTGTGTATTTTAGCAAGATCTACATTTTTGTATCGCATGATTTGGCCTATCTCTAACGGTTTACCAGTTATGCAAAAGTCGTCCAGAGTAAATACGACTACAGGGGCTATAGCCAGAAAATTTAATATATACATTTCATTTATCATTAAAATATCTCAAACATATGACATTTTAATCAAAATCGTTAGAGCCATTTTCAAGAAAATCAAAATTTTCTAAAAATGTTCCATGTAAAGGGTAGTTTAGGGTGGGGTTATTTTCTTCATAATCTTCGTGTCGCATCCTTGAAAGACATTAAACTTAAATACCAACTTTGGTTTTTAACCGACTTTTCGTTTTTGAGTTATGCTGTCCAAAGACTGATAGACTGACACACAGACTGACACACAGACTGACACACAGACTGACACACAGACACACACACTGACCTTTTTCTAAAAATGTTTTTTTTGGGATTCAGGGGGCCTCAAAACATGTATTTCCGGTGAAATCTCGACATGGAGTTTTTGGAAGGAATACAATACTTCCTCTACTTACCAGTAGAGAAAGTAAAATCTGATGTGTTGCACTCACATGACTTTCTCGACTATTTACGAACTCTCATTCCCTATCTTCTTCCTGTTAGTCGAGATAAACATTTCCAGAAATTATGTTATTGCTAATTTTCTTGCAAGGGAAGCAGGGGAATACAGTAGGCTTTAAGCAATAATTAAATTTTTTAATGCTGGTCGCTATAAGAAGGCTTAGAAATTCCTTTTTCTTTGCAAGACATAAGACAAAAAGGCAAATAACAACCTTCCATTTGAGAAAAATTTAAGTACCTATTGAAAAACACACGCACATAACAAAGAGTATCTCCAAAATGGTTCACTTCGTAATGGTTCACTTCATTTGGACATAACGTGTGCGCTCTAACGCGATTTACATTTTCTGTATAGTAAGATTTGGTGTATCTCTTATGGTTTACCAGTTATGCAAATATCAAGAGTAAACGGGACTACATAGGCTATATCCAGAAAATTCAAAATATACATGTCATACAAATATCTTAAGCATATGGCATTTTAATCAAAATCATTAGAGCCATTTTAGAGAAAAGCAACATTTTCGAAAAATTTTCCATGTGAAATTTAGTTAAGGGTGTATGAATTTTCTTCAAAATCTTCTTATCGCATCTTTGAATGGTATTAAACTTAAATACCAACTTTGGTTTTTAACCGACTTGTCGTTTTTGAGTTATGCTGTTCACAGACACACACACACACACACACACACACACACACACACACACACACACACACACACACACACACACACACACACACACAGACCTTATTCTGAAATGCTTTCTTGGATTCAAGGGGCCTCAAAACATATATTTCCAGTGAAATCTGGGCAAAATTTTGGGTCGAATACTATAGTTCCCCTACTTGCTACCTACACATAGTAGAGAAAGTAAAACCGAAATCTCGGATGTATCTATGTAAAGCTTAGAATTTAAGTTCAGTATCTGCCAAGGATGCGACACAAAGATTTTGAAGAAAATCCCCCACTCCAAACTACCTTTCACATAGAAACCTTTGGGATATTTTTAATTTGGTCAAAATGAATCTTTCTTTCTTTCCCTGATTACCCTCCCCTTATGTAGGACTTACACTCCCTAGGACTTACAAGCCAGTGCCTAGGGTCAGACGCCTGTTGGGGAGCAGAGGGACCTCTGGACCAGATAGAGTAAAGACCTGGAAGCAGGTGGTGAGTCAAGCACCAGGTATGATAGTGAAGAAGAGGATGATATGAAATGCAGGCGAAATGGATGATTGCAAGGGTGATAATGGATAAATTGATGGAATGAAGGGTGGGGGAAACCAGAGAACCCGGGGAAAACCCGCCCAAACGCCGCTTTGTCCACCACGAATACTACAAGCGGTGTCCCGCCTGGGTGGTAGGTGAGCGCTCTAACCACTCAGCCACGGCACCACCATTATATTTCCAGACTCAGGAAAGGATGAGGAATGATCTTGGCTGTAGAAAAATTCCCCTGCCGGGAATCGAACCCGAGACACCCAGCACAGCAGGCAGGTGCTCTACCAACTGCGCTACGGGGCCAGCCCCAAAATAAATTTAATATTTAAAAATACAACCCGTAGTGCAAGAGCCCTTCGCGGGCCAAGGGTCACCGTCCGACCACTGCGTCCCCCACCTCTGCCTACTGCAGGTGTCACGAGTGGGCTGCAGAACCGTAGGGTGGAACGTGATCAGCGCTTCGAGGGCCCTTCCCCACCGGCCAATTATGCTGCCTTTGCGACCCGGCATCGCTATTCTTTATGAATTAGCTTCTCAATTGGCCGCTCAGGGACCTAACGAGGCTGAGTGCACCCCGTGCCAGACCTTCCAGCAGGGAAAAATCTCCACGCCGGTACCAGGGATCGGACCTGGGTCCTCCGTGCCAGTGGTAGGCAAATAAATCTAATGTTTTTGATTGACAACATATTTGTATGATATATGGGCTATAAAACGTACATATATTTTGAATGCTCTGGGAATATTTTCTGAAGTCATCTTCATTCCAAAGGAATTTGGTACGCTTTTGTGTAGTTAGAAGGTTGTGAGACAAAAAGGAAGTTCTCAAAACATCTACGTCTTAAAGATACAATTTATGTCAAGTACAATGTTTTTCAACGATAGTGCTTTTGATCCAGTTCCCATTAATGCTATTATGGTGGAATGCTGACTTTTCCTAGCTGCGTGTTTTGTTTATCTTTCTGCACATATCTGTATGAAATATATTAAATTCTCTAACTTTTGATGACATTATTTTAGACATAGAGTTGTATTGATACTAAATGTTACCATTTAAACACATCTGGGTTTTACGTACTTCTTATTAGTTAATGTTCACTTACGATTTAATTCATGCAGCAGATCAATAAGCTTTGAGTTATTGATTTTCTTTAAGGTCAACAACTAGGCGTGAATCAAACACCGCTGTTGGTGATCGTGCTACTGGAGCCCACATATTCAACAACTATTAATAAATTATTCATTTTATTTTCGCGTAAACACTATTTCCATTGTTCAATATCATTGAAAAATTAGTGTGCAATACATGCTTTAGTGGATTTGGGAATATCAGAAATAGGACATACTCAATTTCATCTCGTATTTTCAAGCTCTTTCTCGTTCTAACTGCACTTGTTTCCTAATTTGTATGATTAATAATTTACGAGATGTTCCTTGTGATTCGTTTGAATTTTCAGATACTTTCTTAAGTATTAAGTCGCTATTCGCTTGCTTCTAGAGGTTATACAAAGGGTATGGTTTTTCAAAGCCAACGTATAGCTGTAGCTACTATGAGGGTGGATAACTAAATGTCAGTGTTTGATTTGAAAGCAAGAGAAACCCACGATTATTGTAACGTAATTTTAAACATAAATGTTTTGAAATGCATTCACTAGAGTTCAGCAAGTATTTTTTCCTTTTCTGTGTGATTGTTGTACTTAGCAAAACATTTCACTGGAAGGGAATATTCAACTAACACGGAAATCCATACAATGAAAACCGTGGTGTTGGAGCAATTGCGAGTATGAATACTGCCATCGTGGCGCTAAGCTGTCTACTGGCCGGACGAACCGGTTCTACCTGGACCTGGACGCGGCTAATGGCCATGTGCCACAGAAAAGTGATCCGCACAGAACAACAGCCATTGTGTACCAGTTTCCAACACTAGAAGATTTGCTCGGGCCTGTTGTACTAGGTTCCCTTTCCAGAACGTTCCCTTGTGTTCGGGCTCTATTAAAGAGCTGTCCATCACCCGGCAGTCAGTCTAGTTGAGAATTGGGCCGAATCGAGTCGAGTCGAGTCTGAGTTGATAGCGAAGTGGGCAATTTTTCAGTAGACAGTTGACAGTGTGACTTCAGTTGATCACAATGGACAGTGCTGAGTGCAAATAGGTTGGGATTTGGTTCGACAGATCAGGGCTCAGTTGTGTTTTGTTGTGTGTGTGTGTGCAGCAGTGCTAAAAGTGTAACGTTTGCACTGTGCTAGGCGTCTAAGTGACAAAGTGTGTTTAATAGCAATTGGAGTTCTCATATGTTACACTACTATGGGGCCGAAAATACCAGCGACAGGGCACTGAGCTGACACCCTTCCTCCCCGCTCATCACGTCGTCTTACTGGATCCCCGACACTGATAGGTTTAGCCACTTCTTCATTCCTAAACCAATAAAGGTGATTTCGGCACAAAGGCAAATTATAGTTGGAGCAAATACTTTCTACCGCGAAAACGCGAATCACTTTAGAAGTTTAGAAGTTGCCACGGTATCTCAGTGGTTAGAGCAGCCGCGCGTAGGGTGGAAGATCCATGGTTCAACTCCCTGCTAAGGCATTGAATTTTTCAGTCCTGATTCTACCTCTCACATACACTTTCATTTAGTAAACCTGCTCTGCCACTAGCACGTATGGAATCTCCGGCGTCGTGTTTACTTCTTTAAGGGATACCGGCGTTGAATATTACATTTAATGATAGACTCCAGTGGCGGTGCATATCGATCGCGGTACCTCTCACAAAAGTAACATGATGCCGGAGATTCCAAACGTCACAAGGAAACATGAAAAGCAGGTTTTGTTAAATGACAAGTGGTTTTTCCCAACTGTAGTAATTTGATTGGTTTGCTGTTTCTGAACCGAGATCACCTTTGTTAATTTAGAAATGAAGAGTTGACTTACTCTGCTGAAGAGCAGAGCCGGAGCAATCTATCTCAGGGCCTCAGCGTAGTGCCCTCTCATTTCTGACTCCTGTCTTTCCGGTCCTATATTTTTACTTTCTCTACTGGTAAGTAGGGGAAGTATTGTATTCCACCCAAAAATTCTATGTCGAGATTTCACCGGAAATACATGTTTTGAGGCCCCCTGAGTCCAAAAAAAGCATTTTTAGAAAAAGGTCCGTGTGTGTTGTCTGTGTGTCAGTCTGTCAGTCTGTGGACAGCATAAATCAAAAACGAAAAGTCGGTTAAAAACAAAAGTTGGTATTTAAGTTTAATGTCTTTCAAGGATGCGACACGAAGATTTTGGAGAAAATAGCCCCACCCTAAACTACCCTTTACATGGAAAATTTTTCGAAAGTTTTTATTTTCTTGAAAATGGCTCTAACGATTTTTATTAAAATGTCATATGTTTGAGATATTTTGATCACAAATGAAATATATATCTTGAATTTTCTGGCTATAGCCCCTGTAGTCGTATTTACTTTGGACGACTTTTGCATAACTGGTAAACCGTTAGAGATAGACCAAATAATACTATACAAAAAATGTAGATCTTGGTAAAATACACAATTTATGCCTCAATAAATTTTCTTGTAGGGTGAACCATTTCGGAAATATTCCTTGTTATATGTGTGAGTTTCGGAAAACTTAGAACTTGAGCGAAATGCAACAACGTTGTTCATTTTTTTATATGTTAATCGTGCAAAGAGAACGGAATCTCAAAGGTCAAAAAGATTTGACTGTCGCACAAAGCCTTCTGTATTCTAATATCTCCCTTGCACCTACAAGGACATAAGGAATAAGATAATTTGTACGAATGTTTACCTTAACTAACATGGAAATATAGGAATAAGAGTTTGTTAGAATGGTTAGTACAAGAGTAGAGAAAGTCATGTGAGAAAGTCATCAGATTTTTATATCTAAAGCAGCGATGTACAACGTTTGTGAAAGAGGGGAGGTTGGATTTGCCTCTTCCCACTTTATGCAGACTGTGCCAATCACTCAGACGTGCATTGTGTTGCAGTGGCGGTTTAATTATGTGTGTTGCTGCGTTTGATTTACGAAAGCACTCTCAAATTTTATGCGATAAACATCTGTTCATTAATTACTACTTTGGTATTGCTTTCGCTTAAGAACTCTATCAATATTTGGGGACAAAGCCAAAGTGCCTAACATTAGAAGATACACCAAGTGATCGTCGCGTAACATATTGCGATACAGACTTTAGTATAGTTCAATTTGGAGAAACTCTGCTCGCAAATATATACAGATGTACACTCACTCTTATACACACACTATTGTTGCAAATGCTTATTTCTCTATCTACTGCATTTTAATCGACATAAGCATTTTCAGAAATTATGCTAATTTTCTTGTAGGTGAAAGGGGAATATGGAAATATAGTAGGCTTTAAGCGGTAGTGAAATGTTTTAAGAGCTGGTTGCTATGCGATGCCTTTGAAATTCCGTTCTGTTTGCATGGCCAAGAGATAAAAAAACGAATAACATTTTCCTGTTTCAGAAAAGTATAAGTATTGGCAAATTCAACAAATAAGAGAATATCTTAGAAGTGGTTCACTCAAAGAAAAAAAAAAAAAAAAAAGCATTTGACATAACTTGTGTGTTTTAACGAGATTTACATTTTTATTTAGCAAGCTCTTACTGTTTATGGAACTATTGATAGAAAAATCATCCAGATTGAAGAAAACTTCTGAACACATTCCCACAGCTGAGCAATTTATGAGAAGATTTATACGGAATCGTCTAAGCCAAGGCATCAATGTCAATCATTTTGTCACGATGCAATACACGTTTTCCCCCTAATTGGCGGTATTCTCTCAAGGTAATATACTGCCGAGGGAATTATCCAAATTTAAACATTAACTAACTAAAACATACTCTGAGGCTTCTCACGTTTGAAGGAATACACGATTTCTGCTGACGTGCAACAGAAGTAGAAAATATCGTGATGTTTAAAGTGTGGTTCTGGTATTTTTGGTACAACGTTTATTTCCTATAATAAATACCTAACAGAATCCGTTGCTCCACTGGCGTAGTTTAACAAGATTACTACTGAGATTACTACTTTCTTTACTACTCACTCGAATTATTATTTTTGACCCAAAAATTCGATACTATAAATCACTGCAAATACTCCTTTTGGGGCTCCCTGAATCACATAAAAAGGGAAAACGTCCTGTGTTTGTGGATGTGTGTATTTCCTTAATCCATTTCTCAAAGACTTATTCTTCTATAATACATTGTGACGCCGGCCGTCAGTTACTTCCCACCAAATACCACTTTCTCTTCTTCCACCTCCTCTGCTGTCCACCGTGGTCTAGGAGTAATAAACAGCCTCTGGTTCCCGACGTTGCGAGTTCACCCCCATCCGAGGCTGTTAGGGGGTTGTTTGTTCGTAATAATCCTTAGGCCGATGAAAAGGTCTATGAACAAAATTAACCGGTCTTTCACGTCCAGTGTAGAATGGGATTCTGAGAACCATGACACTCAATATCGTCCACAAAAAACTCCCCCACTTCAGAACATTCAGGAATGTTGTGTGGAAATTTCCAGTGGATATGTAAGCGAGCGTTCTCGCGAGACAGACAGTTGGTGAGTGCGTTTCTGATGCATCCGCGAGAGATTAGTAACGTCATGTGCTCGTCTCCTCAGCAAGCGAAGTGCCACGGCGCAAAGACTACGAAAGTTACTGAAAGAAGTGCTAATGAATATGATTGTGAATTGCTTATTGAATCTTTGGAAACCCTTCCTCAGCCCTTGAACGAAAAGTGTACTATTTCTGACCCACTCTTCAGTTGCCATTCTAAACTAAGAACTGAAGCGAGATTAAGTTTCAGCAAAACTGGGATTGTAGGTACAATTTGGTTGTACTTTGACCGCGATTGGGGTGATTGCAAATTGCGTGAAATGCATTTAAAATAACATAAAAACAAGGAGAATGTACATTTCTGTACCTTTCACTGAATTTAAAAAAGCTATTGGAAGCACGGAACTAGAAAAGCAAACCAATTCTGAAAAATATGCAGAAGTTGCACTTAAAAATTGTAAATTACAAGAATTAAACTCTCTAGTTCATGCGCAGATGAACAAACTGAAACTGAAAAGGCATTAATTCCCCAAGCAGCCACCTTTAATTTGAAGTGTGTATTTCCTTAGTAAGGAAGAGATCCCCCCACTACACCAGAACATGATAGTAAGATAGTAAGATAGTACTAAAAGCGACATTAATCTTGAAAAGTGAAAGGTCTACATATATTAGTAGATATACTGCTTCAGAGTTATTAAATTGCATTGCTAAGGTTCTAGACAATCAGAATGAAACGATCCTCCATAATTAATCATTCGACTCTAAAATGTTTGTAGTCCACCTCTGTGGTGTGGTGATAGTGTATCTGCCACACATTCAAGAGGTCCCTAGTTCGAATATCGGTTAGGATAAGATTTTTTCCTGGGTTTCCCCTTATCCTGAGAAGACAAATGTTGGATAACCTTAACCTCTATGGAACCCGAGTTCATTTGAACATTTCATTCACCCATCGTCTGATATGGCCCATCAGGTTAAAAGTTAAAAAAATTGTAACCAAAGAGAACTTTCTTTGCTAGTTCGTTATGTTGCGCCGTCTCTGCCTTTAGAAGTGAAAGAAAAGTTTTATATCAGGTTGAATTGGAGCACTGCAGTTTAATTTATTTTTAAAGCAATTGTCAATGAACTACAGAAACGAAAACTTTCTTACGCTCTTTCGATGGTACCACCGATTTTAGTGGTTCTGTCACTGGAATTAGGGCTTGTTTATCAGAGAAACGGAGACAGGAGTTGTCATACATTCAGTACAGAGCACATGTTTGTCCACTGCTACCAGCAACTGCCGGAGCAGACACCCTATATTAAAATGTTCTTCTCCTAAACGAAAAAATATGTGTTGCACTCACATGACTCTCTCTACTCTTGTACTAACCATTCTCACAAACTCTTATTCCTATATCTTCTTCGTGTTAGTTGAGATAAACATTTGTACAAATTATCTTATTGCTTATTTCCTGGTGGGTGCAAGGGGAGTATTAGAATACAGTAGGCTTTGTGCGATAGTCAAATCTTTTAAAGCTTTGAGATCCCGTTCTCTTTGCACACTTAACATATAAAAAAATGAACAACGATGTTCCATTTCACGAAAGTTTTCCGAAACTCACACACATAACAAGCAATATATCCGAAATGGTTCACTCCACATAAAAGTTAGTTGGACATAAACGGTGTGTTTTAACGAGATCTACATTTTCGTACAGTAAGATTTTGTGTATCTGTTACGGTTTACGAGTAATTCAAAAGAAGTCATCCAAAGTAAACAGGACTACATAGGCTGTAGCCAGAAAATTCAAAATGTAAATTTCATTTGTCATAAAAATATCTTAAACATATGTCATTTTAATGAAAATCGTTAAGATCTATTTTCAAGAAAATAATTTTCGAAAAATGCTCCATGTAAAGGGTAGTTTAGGGTGGAGCTATTTTCTTCAAAATCTTCGTGTCGCATCCTTGAAAGACGTTAAACTCAAATACCAACTTTAGTTTTTAACCGACTTTTTGTTTTTGGGTTATGCTGTCCACAGACACACACACACACACACACACACACACACACACACACACACACACACACACACACACACACACACACACACACACACACGGACCTTTTTCTAGAAATGCTTTCTTTTTTTTGATTCAGGAGGCCTCATGTATTTCCGTTAAAATTCAACATTCAATTTTTGGGTGGGGTATAATACTTCCTGTACTTACCAGTAGAGAAGGTGAAAATGCGCTGCATAAACTTCAGTGTGCTTTAGAACAACCTGTTTTGAAAATGCCCAAAACTGTTGACATCAGTTGGTTGAGTAAATATTGCACAATTTAGGCTATATTTCTATTCTACAACTCCATTATTATGGTATGTGAACATATATGTACACAAAAACAATTTTTCAAAATTTTGGAACTCCCTATTCTTATTTTTGAAACACTGGGATATTCAAGGCTCATGGCCACCTTTGCGATTGTAATTAGCATAGTACGGAAAACGAAACACGAAATAAAATTAAAAACTACAAGTGGGAGCAACAGAAGTTAAAAGCGTGTTGTTCACTTAAGTGAAACAAACTATGAAGAACGTAAGGCAATATGTAAAAAGTGTAATTAATGAAGCTGAGCAAAGATTCAACGACAAGGCCGGGAAAGTGATAGAACTAAGTGCTATTTTGAAAGTTATAAGACATTTCAGGAATTTAGTGATAATGATTGTGAAGAACTGTGCTTGATGTTAGGGTTTAACTGTTGACGCTGTTACTGCAGACACGTTGCTCGTAATAAATCAGAAGATTTGTCTTCTCATATTGCTTCTAAACTTAAGGCCCGTTATCGGCTATGAAGCACTGACAGTCACTGAATGTGTACAGTGCAACTGCTACTGTAGAAAGGGCATTCAGCACGATGAATAGGGTGATGACAAAATAACAAATAGGCTGGGTCAAGCTTGTGTAAAAGTGTCATCTGGAGACGAGGAACCCACAGATACCTAATTAGTAGGTACATGTACATAATTTAAAATATGAGTACTCTTCGGCCCGTCAAGCTTGATATCCCCCCAACCCGGAGGAAAGTAGTGGTATTCATCATTGCTCTAATCGTGTATATCTGGCAAAACCTTGGTATCGAATTTTTGGTTGGAATACAGAGTTTCCTCTGATTACTGTAGGAGTAGCATTAGGAGAGATACTGAGGGGGTTCGGCACTAAAGCCAGACTTATTGTATCTACGCCCCAGGGGGTGATAAGGAGAGAGGAGACACCGGGTGGCCAGATGCAGACTAACTTGGTTGACTAACAGACATTGACAGAAATTCCCAAGTTTGACGACACCTCGAAGGTTTAGGTCTTTCGGGGCCATCTTAAGGGTCCTCCGCGTGATTCAACGCCCTCAGATGCTGCCCCCTACCCGAATCCCAGGAAAGAAGGAAGGAAAGAGTTCCTGTGCGCAATCATCCCTGCCAAACTGCACCTGACGCCCTCGCTGACACTTGCGGCCCTGAAAGAACCAACGGATGAACGATGAATGAAATGGTTAATGAAGCGAAATGGAAGGTCAGGAAATTCGGGGGTGTAATTATCCTTCCCAGCATTCACCTGGCGACCTGGGAAACCCCCAAAAAATCCATGGGTCAGGAATGTTGGTCACGGGAATCGAATCCACGACCTCCCGAATGCGAGCCTCATATGTTACCGTGGAGGCATCTCGCTCGGTTACTTCCTATAAATAGTGTGACAGTAAAAATACCATATTTTATTATTATCTGTTTGTCTATTATTTGAAAGCCACTAGAAGTCCTTTAGGCGGGAAAGGGTATTTTTCGCTGCAAGACTAACAGCTAAAATGTATAGATCTGTCAGAAGAAATTGACAACCCTGAGCGGGAGAGAGGAGGGATTACGGTGAAGGAGTTGCCAATCTGTGATGATGATCATCATCAGCGTTAGCCCAGGCTTTGGCTACTGATGGGAATGGACTGCTATTATAGTTGGCGTCTGGAATATTGATACGTGGAGTTTCTGTGGCAACAAAAGGCAAGTTCTTGCACGTGCCTGTAGGTGCTATTGATTTTGCTGATGAGGAGGGTAGGAAAGGTCCTGTGTTAACAAGCCATTACAAAAGCCTACCTACCCTTCCCAAATACTTGGCACAGCACCAACAAATTATATGTGACCTCCAACCTTCAATGTGATTACCTCCAGAGAGCGCTATTGTCTTTGCTGGGAGGAGCTAGGCTACATAGTTGGCACCAGTTGCTCAGGGTCAAACAAAAGAGAAGCTATGTATCAAGCAAACGGCATCAGCTTTTGTACACTTCAATTCAATTTGTAGCAGCCACTTCTAAACAATTTAGAATGTCCATTTTGAAATGCATTTAATACTCGAGTAATTGCGTTTTCAAATACAAAAGCAGCTAGACCAGGGCTCAAGGTAAACTGTAGTTTTCCTTTGAATAACGCAAAATCTGTAATTCAATTTCGAGTTCTGGGCAAATAAACGTAGAGGACAGGTATTCTGTGGAACTCTCCAACTAAAATTGCTTCTTGTAGGGTTCTGCTGAGTATTCACATTACATTTGGAGACCTTTCTAACAAGTAGCAACATTTATAGCTGATTGAAGATGACGTAAGTACAGTAAGCATGGTTAATAGCTGAGAGTTGGAAACAGCAGCTAGGCAGCGATCAAATTATTTTTATTATAAGTTTTAAATGCATAAATGTTGGAAGGCTCGATGATAGGTGGGTATCTGTGATCACAGTTTGTTAATAAAGCCAAGTTCAGAAACGTTTTATATACGTGCTGGGGTCTCTGAAATATGGAGGAAGACCTAAAGGGTTGGACCACAAAACATGGGAAATAAGGTATAAAGAAAACTAAACTACTCTAAGTAAACACATTACATTTTAATCAATCATGAAGATGTTCTACGTTGCTGGCTGAGCCAATGACATCTCCATATGAGGTGACCTATTGTTTGCTCCCTACCATTAAGAACAATCTAAAGTCAAGTTTTAGGATCAATTTTTAAGAGGTAGAACTGGAACTTAAAAATTAAATGCCACAACTGGGATTTGAACCACAGACCTTCCGCTTACCGGGCGACTGCTCTACCACTGAGCTGTTGTGACAAACTGCCAGAATGACATTAAATTGTCAAACCAGTTCGTATTTCTCCTGGTAACTGGTTGAGAATTTAATGCCATTCTGGCAGTTTGTCACAATAGCTCAGTGGTAGAGCAGCCGCCCGGTAAGCGGAAGGTCTGTGGTTCAAATCCCAGTTGTGGCATTGAATTTTTAAGTTCCAGTTCTACCTCTTAAACTTTGCCCACACACGGCTTGTGTGTTTAAAAAAACACCAACAGTAAGTTTGGTGATATAAATAAATAATAATTACCATCTGAAGGTTATTTAATCCTAGGATATAAAGTACTTACAATAGTAAGTCACCATTGGGGTAATTTGTCTCTGATGTGAGACTACCTTTGTGGTTTACCAGGAGAAATACGAACTGGTTTGACAATTTAATGTCATTCTGGCAGTTTGTCACAATAGCTCAGTGACAGTGACAGTGACTCAGCCGCCCGGTAAGCGGAAGGTCTGTGGTCCAAATCTCAGTTGTGGCATTGAATTTTTAAGTCCCAGTTCTACCTCTTAAACTTTGCCCACACACGGCTTGTGTGTTTAAAAAAAACACCAACAGTAAGTTTGTTGGCATAAATAAATATTAATTTAGGATCAATGTTTAATCTTTCTCCCCAAACAACTCTTTCTATTTGTATGGTAGATTCACTTAAGCTACGTAATTTATTTCGACAAATTTTACACGGGTGTTCTGAGCTCTCTCATTTCACACATGACCAGTTGATTTTAAGCTGTTTAGTGTTATAAACATGATACACGAAGTGGCTACTTTTTAGCCGGCTGTTCCAATATACGCGAATGTCAATCCAAATCACTTCAGCGTTAACAACAATTAAATTACTTCGAATTGAAGAATCAAATCCAGAAATGACCCTGTTCTGATCTTGTTGTTGCAGATAATGAATCATCATCATTATTATCATCATTATCATCAACTTCATGGCTTGGACCTGTTGACCCATTCCGTTCCCCAGTGGAAATTTATGGCAGATGATCTCTCCAGCTTTGTTTATGCCTTTCAATACTTCTTTAACCTACAACTGTATAATTTAACCTATTTTTTGTAAATCTTATCTTCATTCATTCTTGTTACATGTCGAAACCAATTGTGTTTATGTACCTTTATCCTATCATTTAGTCTGAAAATGTTTAATTCGCTCCTGATATCTTCACTCCTCTTTTGCTCCCTTAACGTCTCTCCTTCGACTCTTCTGAGAAACCGCATTTCCGTTGTTTCTATTTTTTTTCTCCTGCAATTTTGTTAACGGCCATGTTTCTGATCCATAAATCAGCTTTGGTACTACGATTGTTTTTATAAAATTTTAGTTTTTTTCCCTTGTTGTTTTATTTCTTAAGCATCTATTTATTCAGATTCAATTTTCTGACTTGATATTTTTAAGTTGCATACTTTTATTATTTTACACAATAAGAATTATTCTTCAGTTGCCTTTTGCAACTGATTTTTTGAAAAGGCTATTATAACTTGGTCTTCCGCAACTCATATACAATTCATTTTAATTTTGTCTATCATAAAATGTTCATCTAATATATTCTTTCACCTTCGTATGGCATCGTCCAAATATAATATATTAAAAATTAATGGTGAGAGTGGGTAACCTTGTCCTACTACATTATTAATATCCATAAACATTTCTTCAATACCCTCTCCTTTATTTATTCGTATTCTTGTACCACCTAGGCGGCCCGGGTTCGATCCCAGGGACCCGCATGTGGTATTCGTGGTGGACGAAGCGGCGTCAGGGCGGGTTTTCTCCGGGTACTCCGGTTTCCCCCGCCATCTCATTCCACCGGTGCTCCATCTTCATGTATCATCACTGTCACCGCCTGCGGTGCCGTAGTAGTAAAAGCGGGCGTTAAACACTACAACAACAACGTATTCTTGTATTCTGGTATAAGCTTTTAATTGCCTTTATTCTATATGCTGGGCACCCTTTCTTCTAGAATTTGCCACAATTTTCATCGTACCACTTTGTCAAATGCTTTTTCATAGCCGATGAAGAGTATGTGTGTTTCTAGATTAAACTCTCACATTTTTCCTATTAATTGCTGGAAAGAAAAATTGTCTACTGTTGACTGCTCTTTTCTAAATTCATGTTGTTCATTGCAAATGAGCTTTTCGAATATTTTTTCAGTGCAATTAGCCAATATTTTGGCATATATTTTACTGCCTGCTACCAATAAACTCATTCCTCTATAATTTTTGGACTATTTCGATCATCCTTTTAAAATATTGGTGTAACAGCTTCACTCCATTCTTCCAGTATGTGTCCATAATGCCAGAAAATGTTTATAAAATTCAATAGCCTATGTAAAAGTGCTTGAGATCCACATCCACATTTGAAAACTGATTTGAATAACTGATATTCAAAATCAACAGATATTTTGCTGTAAATTGAGTAGTTCTGATTTTGAGGTAATTTGTAAATTATTTAATTTGCCTTTAAAAGACTATATTTCTGCATGTAACATAAAATGCCACGTTTACCTCTGTTTCATGCTATAGTATTTTTATCGTACTGTTACAGATAAAGGTTATTCAAATCTGTGGGATTTAGTGATGACTTAGGTGCGAGTATGTAATTTAGGGAAATACGAGTATTTTGAGTCATGTAGGAATTGGTGTCACGAAGAACGGCTTCTGTGGGCAGAAAGCGACCTAGACCCGCCCTTCCATTGAACTATTTTGCTGGCGGGTGGGGTGCACTTTGGCATTGAAGCAGAAGAAGCATAAAATTCTAATGAGCTAACAAACTTTCTATTTCCATATTCATTGGAACAAAGTGTTTGTGTAACAGAACTGTTACAGTTAGGAACATGACCATGAAGCTTCTGATGGATTTGTTTGCAACCCACTTAAAGACCATGGGATCGAAAAATTTTCAAATGGATGATTTTTAGGTTTATGCATATAAATGTTCCCCAAACTTTGTCATCGGTTGGCAGTGAACTTTTTTAGATCCCGCCATTTATAAAGTTCTAGGGCAGCCTATAAGTTCCAAGTGCATTACATTTAAACGCCCCTTTTAGGTTTAAATTTTCTGCAGTATATGAACAAAGCTTGAGCCTAAAAGGGCTCAAAAACAATCAAATTCAGTGGAAAGGAGTGTTTAAGCGGCATCTCACCGCAAGGGAAAAGCTATGATTCTGAGAAGACACACTACTAGATAAAAGAGGAAAGGTGTGACAAACTTGATCATGATGCAAATGTGTAGAAAAATTGGACTTTTTAACATACTATCTGCTCCATGCGCATTAAATTTTGTGATATGCTGATACACTTTTTCAGGCATGTGCTCCATTTATGTGTCTTCAATTTATGTCTTTGTTTTCAAAATCTGGAAATTTGTTTAGCTTTAAAAAATAATCAAACACACAAAAGTTAAAAAACCTTTCAAAGAAATTAAATAATTAAAAATTATAATTTTTTGTTCCTGCCAGAAACTGATAGTGTCTATTGGGCGGTTATAACTTATAAATTAAAACTATTGCTAGTGTTTGATGCGCATAGAATATCTTAATATTAAGATGTTTTCGCAATTAATTTCCTCAAAAGTATAAAACTGATTGTGCTGGAACTTTGTGTGGTAGTTTGTAACATAAAAACCCTTAGGTGTGCAAAGAATTGATTTTATGCTTATGAAATATAGAACATTCAAAATTTCAGTCCTATATATATATTTTTTTTTTTTAATATAAAAAAATTAACGTCCTCCAACATTGTGTCATATCGGACGAATGAATGAAATGAAATGGGTGAAATGATGCTCAAATGAGCCCGAGGTCCATGGAGCTTTAAGTTACCCGACATTCGTCTTCTCAGGGTAGCGAAAACCTCGGAAAAAAACCTTACCCGGATAACTTACCCTAAGCGAGATTCGAACTCGCGACCTCTTGAACGTGAGGCAGACACGCTAACCATCACGCTATCGAGAAACAAGCACAGAAGGAACTCCCATTATTGCCTGTGGTACGTGTCTAGGTAGATGAAGTGTTACATTTCACCTAAAAGCTTGATATTAAATTTAACCGCAAATACATGTTTTGAGGCCCTCTGTATAAGATCCTTTTAGTAGAATGTCCCACAATGGGCGCATCTGTGTGTTTGTGTACCTGTGAACAGCATAACTCAGAAACAAAAAGTCAGTTAAAAATCAAACTTGGTATTTAGATGTAGTATCTTCCGAAGATGTGACAAGAAGATTTTCAGGAAACTGTCTTCACCACAAACCACACTTCACTTACATGAACAAATTTTCGTTGTGTATGGTTTTTACAAAAATGACTAACTATTTTGATTAATATACCATAAAAATACCGTAGGTCATATTTATAAATCTTGTAGTATTTATCTTAATGTTCTGAAAAGTTTGCCACACATGATCTACCACAATTTATGCCCTTTTTAAATTTCGTGCAGATATCTTAAATATTTTGACAAAATTATTTTAGCCTTATTAGGACAGACAAACGTGGAAAAACTGGAAGAAATAGCTACCAGAAAATATTCCACTTTCTCTTTTGCAGCATAAGTTATGGTGACAGTGATAGTGCTGAATATTAAACCAATTAAAAAAAACAGAGCCAATCCAATCTACAATAGTCAATTTGTGAAGCAGAAGGAAATTCAAGGCGATGACTCGCAAAATATATAATAGTTCGATTTTGAAATCTCATAGATCCATTTCTTAAGTATAGAGAATGTAAGAAGTTAGATTGAACTGTGTGGTTTAAGAGATCAATCTTAGTGGATAAGTGCATAAGGTGTAAAAAGGTTAAGTTACCAAGCACTGACAAACAAACACACGGCTCTTAGAATTTGCTACCCTAATGAGGTCTCAGCAGCAACTCCCTGAACCAGCAATAGGCCTTTGCCCAAATGACCTAGCTGTTCACGAGCCTTTAAACTCAATCCTACCCACCCACCTTATGGGATGTATTGAACATTTATTTTTTATGTATTTATTTATTTGTCTGCCTGCCTGTCTGCCTGCCTGCCAGCCTGCCTGCCTGCCTGCCTGCCTGCCTGCCTGCCTACCTGCCTGCCCGCCTGCCCGCCTGCCCTCCTGCCTGCCAGCCTCCCTGCCTGCCCGCCTGCCCTCCTGCCTGCCTGCCCGCCTGCCTACCTGCCTGCCCGCCTGCCCGCCTGCCTACCCGCCTGCCCTCCTGCCTGCCTGCCTACCTGCCTGCCTGCCTGCCCGCCTGCCCGCCTGCCCGGCTGCCTACCTGCCTGCCCGCCTGCCCGCCTGCCTGCCTGCCTACCTGCCTGCCCGCCTGCCCTCCTGCCTGCCAGCCTGCCTGCCTGCCCGCCTGCCCGCCTGCCCGCCTGCCCGCCTGCCTGCCTGCCTGTCTGTCTATCTATCTGTCTGTGAACAGCGTGACTCAAAAACGAAAAGTCTAACCAAAGTCGGTATTTGAAGTTTAATATCTTACAAGGATGCGACACGAAGATTTTAAAGAAAATTCTTCCACCTTAAACTATCCTTTACATGGAAAATTTATAGTATGTATAATTGAGCTATTTCTGCAAAGAGATATCTTCATTAAAATGAAATAGGTTTAAACATGAGCTTTCGTAAGAATAGTTTATATATCTGAAAAACCACAAAGGATAGAGAAAATAATATGAATGTACGCATACTTTTTTTCTATTTCTTATGTTGTATAGATGGAGCGTTCGGACGTTTCATTCCATATCCAAACCTATCTTTGCTTAGCAACTGAAGGAAGCCAATTCAGATAGCTCGTCGGTATGCCATCTGCCATCTGCCACATATGAGCCACAGAACATTCGAGAGGTGGCGGGTTCCGTCCCCGTCGACGGACCACTCTGACTTGGGTTTTTCCGTGGTTTCACCTTGTTACCAGGCAAGTGCTGGGATGGATTCTCCACTCCACAGTTTCCTTTCCCTTATATCTCATTTCTCTTCCTTGTTATCTTCCAGGTTTTATTGGTAGTGTAGTACGTCCCAGCGGATGCGGACATATGGTACAGATGCTTGCGCTTTGGAAACTCTCCTTACATGTTCCTCCTGGAAGTTGCTGCCCGGGCCGCAAAGGTCGGCTCGTCGCCCTCTCCCTGGGTAGAGCAAACACTTCGTTCGTGCGCCAGGTGACAATCTCTCTGTTAGGGACTTCTGTGCGTCTCTAGGTTTCGCTGGCTCCGTTCTCTGACAAGCCTACGGTCTCATTTCGCCTCATCCCTTCCCCCTGGGGGTGGTAGTCCGCAATGGATCCATGTCAGGGTCGCGGTGTTACCCTTAGGAGGAAGACTCGAACCAGGCCTGGACGACGATGTGTGCTAGAAAGGACAGGGGTCCATGATGATTTCAGCATGGTGCCAGTCCTGACACCGGCTAGCTCGGCCCATGTCAGGTGCAACTTAGGGGGCCCATGACAATCGACACAAGTTCTAGGTACGGAGCAGTAGTCCCACCAAACGCCAGGAAGCCATAATTATACCGCCCTTCTGCAACACATCAACTGCCTTCGCCTGGTCATGATTTGGACATTGAATGATGTACAGGCAATTTGTGATAGAAGAAAAACCAACTTAACACTCGCCTATCGACTGGGGTAACAAGTGGCCGGCTCGCCAGAAATCGAACCCACGACCTCCCGAATGGGAGCCTCACACGTTACCACGGAGTCATCTCGCTTGGTTCAGGTTATCATGCCCAACGCTCCTAACAGTGGCCCAATTTTAATAAGCCACACGTACCCACTTGAGATTGCGGCACCTGATGCTCAGGTGTCAATGAAAAATCCCAACTGAAGCTCAATTGTTATGTGTACCAATGCATCTGATGTTCGGTGGTTTATAGCCCGAATAGAGTTCCAAATGAGCAAATTGACATTTCCGCATACAACATGCATTGACTGAAACAGTAGTACAAGTTCTCAAGAAAGCTATTTATGAAATTCTGTTTACCAAACTTAATCTTAAGTAAATCATTAATGGTTTAATCTCTGGCCATTTTTTACCTTTTCTATTAATGACTTGTAGTAGGAAGAGGAAGCATTGCATTCCACTCAAAATTGAATACCGAGGTTACACCGCAAATACAGGCTTTTATACGTTCTGAATAAAAAAAGATCTGATATGTGGCAATTACATGATTCCCTACTCTTATACTAACTATTCTGACAAACTCTTATTCCTCTATTCTCATGTTCGTCGAGATTAACATTTGCAGAAATTATCTTATTGCTAATTTTCTTGTAGGTGCAAGGGAAATTAGGGAATAAAAACAGGCTTTGAGTGATAGTCAAATCTTTTAAAGCTGGCCACTGTATGAAGTTTCCTGTGCACGGCCAAGAGATAAAAAAGTAAATAACAAACTTCCACTCCATCAAAGTATAAGTATCGCAAAACTCTTACAAATAACAAGGAATATCTCCGAAATGGTTCACTCTACAAAAAAGTTTATTTGGAAATATATTGTGTATTTTAGTGAGATAAATTTTTTGTATAGTAAGAGCTTGTCTATCTCTTACAGTTTACGGGTTATTCAAAGGTCATCCAGAGCACACAGGACTACATGGACTATAGCCAGAAACTTCAAAATATGCATTTCATTTGCCATAAAATGTCACTTTAACCAAAATGCTTAGAACCGTTTTTGAGAAAATCAAAATTTTCGAAAAGGCTTTTATGCAAAGAGTAATTTAGGGTGGAGAAGTTTTCTTCAAAATCCTCGTGTCGCATCCTTGAAAGATATTACACCTAAATACCAAGTTTGGTTTTTAACCGAGTTTTCGTTTTTGTGTTATGCTGTTCACAGACACACACAGACACACACACACACACACACACACACACACACACACACACACACACACACACACACACACACACACACACACACACACACACACAAAAAAAAAATCTTTGTTACTAAACATGCTTATTGGGATTCAGGAGACGTCAAAACACATATTTACGGTGAAATGTCGACAAATTTTGGGTCGAATACAATGTTTTCCTTGCTTACTGTACATAGTAGAGAAGGAAAAGCGCACAAACAGCATAACTCAAAAACCAAAATGCACTTAAATAGTATCTTTCATATTTAAGTTCAGCGTCTTTCAAGGATGCAACATAAAGGTACAAAAAAAGTATCGTTACTTTAAACTAACCTTTACTTTACGCTATTTTTTTTTTTATTTTCTCACAAATACCTATAGCAATATTGAACTATGTTTAGGATATTTGCATGAAAAATAAAATGTGTTTCTTGAACTTTCTGCTAAACGCTTGAGAAGTTTTCTTCGTTCATAATAAATTCTGTATGATTTTTAATCGTGAGAGATAGATAAATAGTTACTATAAAAGGAATGTAGTTTTGGTTAAAACTCCACTTTATACCAAACATATTTTTTGTGCAACATACCATATCCAAGATATTCTGTAATATTAATTTGAAGTGTCAAACATTTCATACATTGTGTTTTTCAAAACTTCTATTCTTGGGTGTGGAAAGATAATGGAATTTCAAGTCATTACATAGCGATGTATTTGACTAGCGCCTGAGACTACTTCTTGCTTTTTGAACCTGCAACAAAAGTGTAATAAAGATATTTATGCAAATGTTTATCTAGATTAACAGCAGGTGGAAAAATACATTTTTAGAAGAATAGTTTATAGAAAAATGGACAGAGAGCCATATAAATTTAGCATATCAGATTTTGTTTTGTTTGCTGTTTGACGTTATGCTGTTTGTTTACACACATTTGCACAGAAACGAGGCGGAAAGCGAACCTGGAGGCGGGGGGGGGGGGGGGGGGGGAACCAACACACTAGTGCAAACAGCTTTTTTTGCATTACTCAAGACATAAAATATGTTGATTTTTAACATAATTGGTTAGGCTAACATCCATGCAAAACGAGTGGGAATGTTGAATACTGACATTTGTGCTACATCAAGGTAGGCTAACATCCATGCAAAAGAGTGGGAATGTTGAATACTGACATTTGTGCTACATCAAGGTAGGCTAACATCCATGCAAAACGAGTGGGCATGTTGAATACTGACATTTAAGAAGTACTACTGCCATTCACTTGTTCGCAGAAGAGCTATTAATTACCATCTTTATGGCTTTTCCAGCCGTGTCTTTTTAAAGACTGTTAGAAGAGCGATAGGCACTGTCTATGTAATAAAACCACTACCGACTTCTTTTTATAATGCAGAGGGGGAAAAAAAAACTGAAGTGCCAGAAGAATATCTGTCACGACTTGCTTGGTTTCGGCCTTCATATCTTCTGTATATACTATTCATTTTTATTTCGTAACATGCAGAACCTTTTCTCTAATTATTGATGTTCGAAAAGGTGTTTGTAAGGACATTGTAAAACTTGCATTCAAATGAGTGAAATAAATTATACTTCCATCTGTCTTTGAACAGGATTTTCACTTAAGCTATTAAGCTGTCATATGTTAGGCTGGTGTTCAATGCGGAAAAACGTGGAGGAAATAAATTTGCATGAGTAAGCTTTATATCTTAAAACCCACATTTCCTATTTGTTTATATACTTTTTAGCATTTGTTGTTTTGTTTTGAATTTTAAGTGGGTACAAGTTTGGTGGGGTTTACATAAGATATCCTAAATACATGATGTTGGAGACTTTACAGGTCCTAAACAAGCGGTCTATCCATCGGGTGTAGTTAAGAAGGAAAACGAATAAGATGAAGTTTCACCTTTAAGGGCACGTTTTCATTTTCTCTAACACTTACCTATTTTAAGTAGAAGTATTACATTCCACCCAAAAAATCAATATCAAGATTTCCCCTAAAATTACACTTTGAGACTCTGTGAAAAAAAAAAAAAAAAAAAAAAATTTAGAAAAAGGTTTGTGTGTTTGGGGGGGGGGGGGGGAGGGCGCTTCTTATTCTCAGGTTAGCTTCTAGGTCAATTGTTGGGATTCTCTGGGAATAAGATGGGAGAAGGAAATCTAATTCTTGTAGATTCAGTGTTAAAAATCATCGTACGAGGTAGTTTGTTCACCAGCTCATGGTTCCTGGTCAACAAGCCTCTATGTACGTATATCTTCTTTGTGTTTCGCATTTCCTGAACCCAGCATTTCTATGTGAACATTTGGTTAGCTTTTAATTTTGTATGCAGATTCCTCTTGTACATAGAGGCTTGTTGACATTTCAAAGCTTCACCTAGCAATTTTCTATTTAAAACCTTTAACTGTCGCTTTAGCCTAGTGTAGTATCCTTATACATACAACGAATATATAAATATTCAATAAAAATTTATCTCGAGTAAGAAAAAGTAGATAGAACAATAATACTGTGACGCCACGCACGGCGCACAATAAAGTGCGGTCGGGCCAAACTCCTTCACATCACATACCAGGCCGGCGAACAAACAAAGACACTCAAGGTCAGGCTGCCTCGCGCGCCTGTTTGTGTGTACGTTACTAACAACAAGAGACGCGATGCCTATCAAAGACGCTCAGGGCCAAGCTTCCTCACACCACTCACGCGAGCAAACACGAGACAACAATCAGAGCGGCAGAACCAAAATGGGTGTTCTCCAGATGATTCGAGAAGCGTCCAGCTGCCGACTTGTTTCAGAAAGTTTGCGAAACGTCCGTGTGATGTCATCCCCGCTATACAAGAAGGTGAGGAAACAGCAGAGGAGAGAGTTACAGTTACAGATATGAGTCGCCCAGTGTGTCAGAGAGTGCGAGACAGCTGTGCGTGTAAAGAAGTTTAAAGGAGTGTCGAGTGATTGTATCGTTGGAGTTAGTGTGTTAGAGACAGAGAAAGTGAAGACAAATAGTGAAAGGACTGAGTCTAGGCTACGAGAAGATAACAGTTGTGAGCTATAATACTACGAAAGACTGTAGACTGTGTTAACATCAGTAGAAGAGAACTGGTTTTTGTGTGAAAGTTTTAAAAGAGAATAAAGTGATAGAAAAGTAACTGGACGATCTTGTAATTTTGTTCAGATATTTTGCACGAATAGTTTGCATAAGGATGAATAGAGAAAGTCATGTGAATGTAACACAATGGATATTGTTTCTTAATTATCTACCCCATTAATGTACGACTTTATAGGCTAGAAACATATTTTGTTGTTTAACGACGCTGTCAATTGCCAGGATCACATCAGCGGCACCGGTATGCCGGAATTTTGTCCCGCAGAAGTTTTTTACGATACATGCCAGTAAATCTACTGACATGGAGCTGTCGCTTTAAGTACATTTAAAAACCATCGGTCTGGGCCGGATTTGAACCCGCAACCTTGGGATCAGTAGACCGGCGTCTAACCAACTGAGCCACCCAGACCGACTATATAGGTTAGGCTAAGTTATGTTCAATAAATTGTACACCTCACCCTTCTATCCAAGTTGCCCCAATCCACCCTGTCATACTATCATTGAGCTCCAGTCCTTTCAAATCCCTCCCTAGGGAACACACCTGTTATCTAGCTAAAACTTCCCAACTAAAGAAAACCGACGTTAATGGAAACTGAATTCCTTCCGGCTTGCTTTCAAATTCCACCCCGGGCTGGAAAATTTCGAACCCAGCTGACAAAACACGTTAATACTCCATTATATGGGGCACCTGGGTAAGAGCGCGCTCCGGCACAATAGGCCTGGAAACAATGGAATTAACGAACGCTTCCTCTACCTCCACCTAAATTAGCAGAAAGATGCTCATCTTCCAATAACCAAGTGTCAGGAAGGATTACGCTTGAAAGGGATACGCCGGCTCAGCTGTAACAGTTGTTCCAAAGACAAATGCGATGCTACCAACTCAAGTGGGCGTAAACTCCATCTTAGAAGTAGTTGATTCGCGAACGTGCTGCGAGAAAGGCTCCAATACTTTTATCTATTTAGTTATCTAATTGATAAAGTCTTAAGAAAACATTGAAATGGGTTTTGTCTACTGAAATTTGACCCTGACCACTCATTAAATATACAGCTATTACAGTTCGTGCAACTTGAATCTATAAAATTATTTAGCACCTCCCTGCTGTGTGAGAGGTCCCATATTCGATTCCCGGCTACGCAATGGGAGTTTTTTTTTTTTCTGTATCCTCTCCGCTCAAAAAGTTAAAGATCACCGATGTGACCATTACAGTTAAAGGCGTTATGTAATTTTTTTTCACGGTTTCCTTATCTCCTCTTCGTTATAATTAAACATGAGTCTTACAAATTGTATGAAGAATTAAATATTTTACAACTCTGTTATAATAATGTGAAGGTACATACATATAATTTTATTTATAACAGTGATTAAACGTTTATAACATTTTACTCGTATAAATTAGTTTTATTCTTTTGGAAAAAAATTAATTATTTCGGATCGCGTTTTACATGTACATTTTAAATGTATTTTTATTACTAACTTATTTATTTAGTTTTTATTTTCTCATCCAGCGAAGATTCAAATATTTATTGCAAAGGGAGAAAAGCAAAATACTCATGCAAACAGTGTAATAAATATGGGTCTTAGAAACATTCTATTTTCATGTGCAAAAATTGTGTAGAAGAACCATAATTACCGCATAATACTTGTTTATTTTATTTAAGCACTTACATTCCGTTTTAAATATAATTAGATTTTCTCACTATGTTTGAAGTTTGTTGTATTGTTTAGAAAAAAAAAGTGTTAACATGTTTAGAATAAAAACAAACTAATGGGCCTCTCGGACCCAACCCATCCCTTTATGAGGCCTTTTCATCCATACACTGGCGGATTAAGTTAGAAGTGCCGCGGGCTTATTTGAGCATCATCCATCCAGTTTACTCATTCGTCGTCCTATATGACCTACCACGTTAAAGGATGCCAAACTTAAGAGAGAGAGAGAGAGAGAGAGAGACAGACAGACAGACAGAGAAAGAGAGAGATATTGAAATAAAAAGGAACACGAGTCTGTCTGTTTATCTATCTCTTTACTTCGCAATTTCACTAATTTTTTACATCATGCAAATGTTAATCCACACCTTGCTTTATTTAAATATACTGTTTAAAACTGATCTTCTTTTTCAAAATATTTGAGATCTAATAACCTCTTCCCTCAGGTTATTAGTTCCTTTACAATCAATCATGTGTTCTAAGTCTCTTCCCTCCATATAATGAACACTCTCCCCCCTGTAGAAGAACAGTTATCTGACTTTTTAACTTACACACTCCAGTTCTTACCTTCTATTTTCTCTTTCGTTACTTAATCAGTCCGTCTTTATCACAATCGCATATCAAGATGAGTTACCAATGATTTGTTCTTTGTTAAATCACTAAAGTTTTGTTCCTCTAATATCTTCAAATCTTAATCTTGCCTATTTTCAAAACCCTCTGCTGTTTGTGTCTCTATTTCTCCAAATATTACTAAGACATTATATTCCAATATAATTATGTTACCGTTTTACTTTTTCTACTGAGTATCCTGAAGGTAGAAACAGTACTGATGCGTTTCTACTTTCTCTATTGATAAGTAGAAGGAAGTATTGTATTCCACCCAAAAGTTCGATGTCGAGATTTCACCGGAAATACATGTTTTGAGACCCCTGAATAAAAAAAAAGCATTTTTAGAAAAAGGTTCGTGAGCGTGTGTGTCAGTCTGTGTATCAGTCTGTCTGTGTGTCTGTCACTCTGTGGACAGCATAACTAAAAAGCTAAACGTCGATTAGAAACCAAAGTGGGCATTTAAGTTTAATGTCTTTCAAGGATGAGACACGAAGATTTTGAAGAAAATATCCCCATCCTAAACTACCCTTTACATGGAAAATCTTTCGAAAATTTTGATTTTCTTGAAAATGGCTCTAACGATTTTGATTAAAATGTCACATGTTTAAGATATTTGTATGACAAATGAAATGTATATTTTGAATTTTCTGGCTATAGCCTATATAGTTCTGTTTACTTTGGATGACTTTTGAATAACTCGTAAATCCTAAGAGCGGGACAAAATATTACTATACAAAAAATGTAGGTCTCGCTAAAACACAAAATTTATGTCTGAATAAATTTTTTTGTGGAGTGAACCATTTCGGAGATCTTCCTTGTTATGCGTGTGAGTTTCAGAAAACTTAAAACTTTAGTGAATTTGTTTTATATTTTAAGTGTGCAAAGAGAACGGAATCTCAAAGCTTTAAAAGATTTGACTATCGCTCAAGGCCTACTGTGCTCCATTATTCCCCTTTCATCTACAAGGAAATAAGCAATAAGATAATTTGCACAAATGTTTATCTTAGTTAACATGAATGTATAGGAATAAGAGTTTGTCGGAATGGTTAGTTTAAGAGTAGAGAAAGTCATGTGAGTGCAACACATCAGATTTTTCTTGTAGTGTTCAATACTCGTATCATTACTACGGCATCGCAGGCGGTGACTGTGGCATTCCACTCCAAAAATTCTATAGAGAGGTTTCAACGTTTATACATGATTTGAGGCTTCTAAATGCAAGAAAGTATTTTTAGGGAAAGATCTGTGTTTCTGTGAACAGCGCTGCTGAAAAACAAAACTTCAAACATCGAGCAAACTTGGTATCTTCCTTTACATGGAACATCTTCTGAATCTTAGATTTATCAAAATATATTCTAACCATTTTCATTAAAATATCATTATTTAAAATATTTACATCGTAATAAAATATACCCGTATGTATTGAATTTTCTGGAAATACTCTGTGAAGTTCTCTTCATTCGAAAGGAATTTTATAAAACGTGTAAACGTTAAACTATAGACAAAAACAAACTGCAAAACATGTTGATACCTTCAAAATACACACCTTTCAAAAACATTTTTTGTGGCATAAGCCATTTCCAAGATATCGGTTATTATTGGGGATTAGCTCCAAAATCTTGCTGCGGCATCCTTGGAAGGTTCTGAACTTAACCGACTTTTCGTTTTTGAGTTATGCTGTTTATTGAAACACACAGAGTTTTACTTTCTCTATCTGACTTTATGACATTACTTTGGTCACCTCTTGTTCTCTTCCGACCACGATGCTATTAGGGTACCAGAAGGCTAGGGTGTCTATTTTTCCAACCTTTCCACTTCTCTAATTTTTGTATAACCCGTTAACCCCTAACATGCTGACCTGTCATGGCATGTATTGCGTGTAATCAGAGGATATAGCTGGTGAATTTATTTTGATAATTCTCCCGGTCAGGTCGGTGAGACTCGTAAACCAACGACAGGTGTGGTCCCCCAGACATCCTGGGGGTTGGGAGAGAGTGACGTGACCACCAAAACGTAAAAATATCGTGCTCTCTAAACAGCGGTTACTTTTACTGTTCTATAGCTCTTCAGGTTGATTACGGGACATGATGTCTGGTAAAACAGTTGAACAGAGTTGGGATATATTCATCACCACTCTATTCTCTGCTATCTGCAAGAGGAAATGGACCATCTTCAAATATGCCCGGCCACTTCTAGCACCCCATCCATTAGTGAAAAAATATTGGAGAACAAGAGGATTAATGACTTCATTGTCAGAAATCCAGCACTAGCCAACAACAAATACGTAAAGTAGGAGAAGTATTGTATTTGACGCCACATTTTGATATCGAGATTTTACCGGAAACATATGTTTTGAGGCCCCCTATATATAAAAAGCAGCTATAGAAAAAGGCGCGCGCGTGTGTGTACAGTATAACACAAAAACGATAAGTCGGTTAAAAACCAAAGTTGGTATTTAGTTTTAATATCTTTCAAGGATGTCACACGAAGATTTTGAAGAGAACTCCTCCATCCTAAACCACTCTTTACATGAAAAATTATTCAAAATTTTGGATTTTCTGAAAAATGGCTCTAACGATTTTGATTAAAATGTATGTTTAACCCTTTCATGCATAAATTATTTTGCTACTTATGCCGTTCTTCCTCTAATTCGAAACCGGTTTAGATTAGGTGGTCTGGGACACCTTCAGCCTGCTGGCTTGGATAGCCATGATCGTTGAGGCAACACGTAGTGCACTGGCCATGCACTCAAAGCCTGAGGTCGTGAGTTCGAGTCTCGGCAACCTCAGTCAAATGTGCCTGTGGTAAAGGACGTGGTGGGCCCACGTAAAATAATCGGTGTGATGGCACGCGTGGATGATGACGGGGTATTATTTGACTGCGATTGCATGGATTTTGCTTCTTTTCTTATAAAAAAAATCACTACAATATAAATTGTAAAAAAAATAATTTTTTACAATCCAAAACGTCTCAAATATGTATTTTTAATTGGTGACAGACAGTACAACAAGAATATAGCAGAAAAAAAAGTTAAAACTAGTACAAATAGGAAAAAAGCCTATGTATGTTATAATACACCCCAGGCATGAAAGGGTTAAGATATTTTTATAACAAATGAAGTGTATATTTTGAATTTTCTGGCCATAGCCCACTTAGTCTTGTTTACTCTTGATCACTTTTGCATAACTGGTAAACCGTAAAAGATAGAGGAAATCCTACTGCACAAAAAATGTAGATCTTGGAACACACAAGTTATGTCCAAATGCATTTTTTGTGGAGTGAACCATTTCGGAGATACTCCTTGCTATCGGTGTGAGTTTTGTAATACTTAAACTTTTCTCAAATGCGAGGTCATTTTTCACTCTTTTATCTCTTTGCCGTGCAAGGAGAACTGAATTCCAAAGCTTCAAAAGATGTCGCACAAAGCCTACTGTATTTCCATATTCACTTTGCACCTATAAGAAAATTAGCAATAAGGTGATTTCTGTAAATGTTTATCTGGACTAACATGAAGGAGATAGAAGAATAAGAGTTTGTAAGAATGGTTAGTGCAAGAGTAGAGACAGTCATGTGACATCAGATTTTTAAAAAGCCGTTTGTTATTCAGGGACCTCAAAAGGCGAGTTTGCATTGAAATCTTCATCGCGATTTTTGGGTGGAATGCAATACTTCCTTTACTACAGTAAGTAACCAGTAGAGGAAGTGGAAATTAGATAACTTTTTTAACGTGAATAATACTATAAGTGTCAAACACATCCTATCATCTTATGCTAGAGTTCATTGGATACATGGGATTGCACTTACAGGCAAGGGGGACACTTCGCGCATTGCGACCAATGTGAATATACTGTGGGTAACACCGCCAGATGGGCGGCGCCGTGGCCGAGCGGTTAGCGCGCTCGCCTACCACCTAGGCGGCCCGGGTTCGATCCCAGGGACCCGCATGTGGTATTCGTGGTGGACGAAGCGGCGTCAGGGCGGGTTTTCTCCGGGTACTCCGGTTTCCCCCGCCATCTCATTCCACCGGTGCTCCATCTTCATGTATCATCAGTGCCACCGCCTGCGGTGCCGTAGTAGTAAAAGCGGGCGTTAAACACTACAACAACAACACCGCCAGATGCAAGAAATGTAATGAAGGAACGACAGCAGGCTACCCACCACAGGTAGACAGGCCACATAAGATTCAGATTCAGATTATTTTTATTCAGATTTTGTCTGGTGCTGGTACATGGGGCCCAGCGTACAGACTTAAATTGGCATGTTTTATACAATTATTTACATTTACATCAAATATGCACATCGGGTTTTTAGGTAACCCATACAGTGACCCTCTTTGGGTCACCGAGAACAGTTCCCATCTGTATAGTTCTTGTTTGTGTTTTTGTATGTTTTGTTTTTGTCCTTTTTCTCTTGCTTCTATATACATATATTTACACACATGCACTCCCGCATTCACTCTGGCATATCATAAGATATGTCCTCATACACGCACGCACGCACACACACACACACACACACACGCACACGCACAGTGGGCACTTTAATTCAGCGTCCCCCTCGCACATGTTTGCTGGGCACACGAAACTATGCGTCCCAGCATGTTATAACAACACTATATACACACGTTTTATACACTATGTACACTCCGCGGTTTTCCTGGGCGGGCAGGGTGCAGCTCCTGACTGGTCCCCTGGGGTGCAGGCCTCTGAGGTAGCGTGTGTGCGGCCTGGGGCCTGTGTTTGCGTAGACGCGCATCAGTCGGTGAGCCGAGTAACGTCTAAAACATTTTAATGCGTGCATGTTTCCGATGCTTCGGCTCACCTTTGCCAATATTGGCAATGACGTAATTGTTATGGTTTCTGATGCGCGCCCACGCGACAGTGGCTCTCTTCGTTATTGCCTCGGGAATGGATGGGATCTGGGTTTCCTGGTGAAGGGTTTGGTTAGTGGTTAGGATGGGAGCAGAGAGGATTTTCCGGAGGGAGAGGTTTTGGAGGGTTTGGATGGTCTTCAGGGCGGTTTTTGAGGCGTTTGTCCAGGCCACACACGCGTATAGAACCACTGACAGGATGAAAGCTTTATACAGGACGAGTTTGGACTTCAATTGCAGCTGTTTGCTGCGGAAGATGGGGGCGCATAACTTTAGCCGCTGTCTGCTTTTGTTGGCGCTATTTTTATGTGGGTGGACCAGCACATTGTGCGGTCCAAGGTCACCCCTAAATATTTAACTTGCCGACGACAGTGCAATACCTGACCACCGACCGTTAGGTCCATTGCCAAAGTGTGATGCCGCTTAGAAAAATGGATCAGCTGGCATTTGTCGGGGTTAATTTTGATTTTCCAGTCATGTTGCCATGAGAGGAAGTTGTTGACATAACGTTGCATTTCTGCAAGGCCGAAACGTGGATTTCTATGGTGGTTGTATATTGCAGTGTCGTCAGCATACATGGCGACCTTACATCTGGCGTACACTGGGAAATCGTTAGTGAATAATATATACAGAAAGGGTGACATGATTGCCCCTTGTGGGACGCCAGCCCGCATCACTCGCTCCCGTGAGGAGGAGCGGCCCACTTGGACGTAGAACTTCCGTTTTTCTAGGAAATTGTGCAGCAAGTATAGATAATTTTGAAGAGCCGGGAAATTGTGGTGCAGTTTGTAAATAAGGCCATTGTGCCAGCACCGGTCGAATGCGGCTACTACGTCCAGAAATAGCGCCAACGTTGAAGCCCCATTGTTAAATTGCTCTGTTACGTCATCTGTTAGTCTGAGAAGCTGTAACTCAGTAGAATGTCCTTTTCGAAAGCCAAACTGTGAATTTGAGAGTTCATGGGATTCCGAAACTTGTTTTTGAAGTCGAGAAAGTATAAGTTTTTCGAGCAATTTACCAATAGTAGACAAGAGACTAATGGGGCGGTAGTTTTGCGGTTGTCTGGTGCTTTTCCCTTGCTTTGGGAGCATACTTACCTTGGCTCGTTTCCAAGTAGAGGGGAAATAGCCTTGCTGCAAACAGGTGTTAAATATTTTGGTCAGTTGCACCAGGGCTTTTCTCGGGAGATGCTTAAGTTCCTCATTAGTCACTTTGTCTGGGCCGGCAGCTTTCCCATTAGGTAATTTCCTAATGAGCTTGTAAACTTCCTGCGGTGTTATTAGGGGTAGCTGTTGCTCTTGCTTCTGCACCACCCAGGTTTGTACCCATGTCTGTACCTCCCGTTCTATATCGCGGTTGGTAACTGGGTTTTCGCTGAATCTATCTTCAAGACAGTCAGCGAAGACCTCGGCTTTCTCCTCTTCGGAGAAGTGCAGGCCGCCATGAGTGTGCAGCGCCTCAGTTGCGGAGTTGACGCTCGTGGAGACCTTAAATGCCCTGAGAAATTAAAAGGAAAGGGAAATTATGGTAGATAAGAAACCAATCTCAGCATTCACCTACGGACCAGAGAAGCCTACGAAAATCCCAGTGTCAGAATGACTGGTAACAGAAATCGAGCTCGGGACTTCTCGAATGCGAGCCTCACATCTACCATTTTGATCGGTTAATTACATTAATGGAGGTAGCTTAAACATGCCCTCTAGTTCTGACCACTTTATTCACTATTTTAATAGTGTTATCTAATCACAGATTAGTTTTTCCTATTTAATATTGAACTGAGCACTGTTTCGGTAAATCAAGTTTGTGGTAGTTGTTCTTTGTCCCTGATATCCCGTGTTAACACCAGTGCATTTTATACAAGAGGAATCTGCATACAAAATTAAAAGCTAACCAAATGTTCACATAGAAATGCTGGGTTCAGGAAATGCGAAACACAAAGTAGATATAGTACATAGAGGCTTGTTGCCAGCTTATGTTATTAATACAACTTTCCGGACAACAAAGAGGCACGCCATACTTAACAATGTAAATGTGCTGCAGCGGGAAATGGCCGGCCGGAAATTGTTGAGAAATCCCAAGAGCAGCGTGGGTTGTTAAATATAACCAATTTTACGATTATTTTTATGTCTTCCAGTAGCTCGTAAAAAGGCTCTAGCCGGGCTATTACGAACGTATATTTACATTGGATTTTCTTGTCTGGTCCCCTGCAAACAATGCTTTAGGGCGTTAACCAAGGGGCTCTGTGCTTTCTGACCTTCCACCAAAGAAATTATATTGCTATAGTTGCTGGTCAGTCTTAATTAAAAAATACACTTAATGTGTTGCATTAAAATTACTTTTTCTAACTCACTCTTTTACAGGCTATTCTTACAAACGCGTATTCTTCTTCGACCTTGTTCCTGTTAACCGAGATAAAAATTTGTAGAAATTCTCTTATTGTATATTTTTTCTTACAGATACAAGGGGGGTAGGGGAATACAGTAGACCTTAGCGCCACAGTCAAATCTTTTAAAAGCGCGTCACAATGTGAGACTTTGAATTCCGTTCTCCTTCTCATGACAGAGAGAGAAAGAGAGAAAGAAATTTGATGCGTTACATTCACATGCCTTTCTCTAGCTATTCCTCAACGTTCTGTTCTAACAAAACCTTATTCTTCTTTCTACCTACTTCATGTTAATTCAATAGACATTTGTAGAAATGCTTTTACATTTCCTTGTAGAAATAGGAATAGAGAAATTAATGTAGTAGACTTAACTGATAATTAATCCCCAATCCCTTGTGCGTCTCCCCTATGCAGGGGGGACCCTTATCGTCCGGCCGTTGCGTCCTCCAGCCGCAGCCAAGGCCATGTAGAAGTGCAGGTTGAGGGTTGCGGGGTCAGCTCGCCGACTTCCTCGACCGTAAGACGATAGATAATTGAAGATAATTGATAGTAAAACCTTATTAAAGTCGTATTATGTGACCGTATTTCGTTCTCCTAGGATGGCCGGGGGAAAAGACAAAAGAAAGGGAAAAAAGGGAATATCCCGAAATTAAAAGGTATATATATATAAAACTCATGTACATACATTGTGTGCTTTAACGAGTTCTTCACTTTTACTTTCTCTACTCCGTATGGTAAGTAGGGGAAGTTTTGTATTCCACCCAAAATTTCGATGTCGAGATTTCACCGGAAATATATGTTCTGAGACACCCTGAATAAAAAAAAGAATTTTTAGGAAAAGGTCCTCTCTCTCTCTCTCTCTCTCTCTCTCTCTCTCTCTCTCTGTGTGTGTGTGTGTGTGTGTGTGTGTGTGTGTGTGTGTGTGTGTGTGCGTGTCTGAACAGCATAACTCAAAACGAAAAATCGGTTAAAAACCAAAGTTGATATTTAAGTTTAATATCTTTCAAGGACGCAACACGAAGATTTTGAAGAAAATTCCTCCATCCTAAACTACCCTTTACGTGGAAAAATGTTCGAAAATGGTTCTAATAATTTTGATGAAAATGCCATTGTTAAGATATCTTTATGGCAATTGAAATTACATTTTGAATTTTCTGGCTATAGCCCATGTAGTCCTGTTTACTCTTGATGACTTTTGCATAGCTGGTAAACAGTAAGACAGAGGTCGCAAAAGGTCACACATTCGTGACACAATACAGATACTACCCGCAACGCACAAAGTGAAGACAGCAGAGGTGGCTTGTGACCGGCACTACCATAATACGTACTGCTCAATATATTCGTAGCAAATAAATAATAGTTGCATTGTCGTTTATGCATGTTGTCTCATCTAGTGCTAGAGAGTAATTTAGAAGCTCGTTAACTTTATTCTAAATATCGTTTTAAATTATTTCTGCAATTTTAGCACTCTAGTCTTGATGATTTCAGGAGACAGACATTATTTTGAGAGCTTGAAACTGCTTATTAATGACATATACTTATTAATGACATCACATAGGAGTTTATAAACTCCGTATCTATAAAATATTTCATTGAATTTCCGATGTTTCAAGCTTTGATAGCATGCAAGCAGCTGCTTTTAAATCATAGTTCAGTTTGTATGTAGTCATGTCTATCACATTTGCTAGAGTTTGCTTCCTTTAAGTATCGTAATGATGTTATCCGTTCCTACCCTAACTTGAAATCGCCGTAATAATCGACTCCATGTATTCATGTACAAGTACAATTGTATAGGAAATCAAATTATGACTGTTACACTCGTACATGAAGTCGCTAATATCTTGTATAGTAATTCAATATGAATTACCATTAACTTACACACTAAGTCGGTAATCAATTTACTCTATATCGTAGCATGATCTTTGTGATATGTCACATAATGTCGTGGCATATTACAGTTGTTGACACCCATTAATATTTTCGAGTACAATAAAAATCACACATTCTCGTTTTTATTACCGAAAATATATTTCACTTCTCATTCAGCACTAAATGAAGTTACTGTCTGAAGTACACTCTGTTTAACAGCCAGTAGAACACGCTCGGATAACTTACTGAGCCAGCGCTGTTAATGCTGCCTAAGCTAAGGGAGGGTTTTCAGCGAGGAGAGGGATGTTGTGTCGTGGAAGTTGCGTCAGTTCAGGTGCTGTCTCGCGAGACCAAAATGTGTAATGCCTGCGTAAGAGATACACCAAGTCTTACTATACAAAAAGCGTAGATCTCGTTAAAGCCTTGTTATCTTCCAGTCTGAAAACTGAACTAAAAACTGAAAAGTTAAGATCCTTTCAGTTTAGTTTTTAGCTATGCTTTCCTAGGAAATCAGACTGAAAACTTAAAACTGAACTGAAAGCACCATAACATTGAGTAAAATGGCTGAAATGTGGTTGAGAAAGCTGCATGGCAGTGAAGAAAGTGAGTTGGAGTTGGATAATTTGACGTTTTCTTTTATTTTGGTCGATGAATTAACAGATAATACTGATAGTGAGCAAAGTTGTGGAAAACCTCTGAGGTACATCCCATGTTTGCTAATCGCAGTTCATAATATGTCCAGGTTATGAGGCACCTGGAGGACAAAAGTTAGTGGAGTACTTCAGATTACCACAAAAATTAAATCCAGACTTAATATTACCTACACTAAATATAGATAAACAAACTTATCAGTTCCAGAATAACCTGACATAACCTAGTGTTTCTTTATATCCCAACATATGACTATATTTGGTATTAGTGCAACATAATTACAACTACAAAGGGCTCAACTTCGCTTATGGCAGACATGTAGCATTATACTGTGTCCATTTATTGCACAACTTGTAGTAGTACACGTAATTAAAATAATTCCCACTCGGGTTACATTTATACATTAAATTGTAGGTATATTATATGCTTGAAATAAAGCTATATAAATCAGGTACTTAAGGGACGGTCGTTGACCCAACAAATTTGAGGCATCATCATGTTTTTAAACCATTAACGTCCCCGGTAAAGTATTTCTGATTAAACAGCTCTTTTAGCAGATATGAAATCTTACCCAAACGCTCACGTGTAGTGGATTACTGCCTACATGACGAGGCTATACCCACCAAGGCTACATTGTTGTGCTGCACCTATTACAGGATCTTTGCACGCTTTTTTCGGAGCAGAAATGAGCTGAAAATTATTAAACGTTATCCAGAAAGGGTAAATCTTATTTACTTATGTACTTGATTTTCCCGATTCCTTTGTTTCCTTTCAAAGTCTCTGTTTTTTTCTCTACATTTCTATACTCTACATGATGCAGATTGTATATAAGTTCGTTCTGACGAAAAAAAAAAAAAAAAATCAGCAATTCTTTCCTCTTCACTGCGTGAAAACTTTCGTTTTCCACCCATTATATCAAATTTGAAAAGTAAACAAACCAATACCGCTACTTTAACCTCACTTCATTTGGCCAAAGCTCAACCGAACTGAACTGAAAAAATCTGATGTGTTGCACTCACATGACTTTCTCTACTTTTGTTCTAACCATTCTTACAAACTCTTATTCCTATATCTTCTTCGTGTTAGTTAAAATAAACATTCGTACAAATTATCTTATTGCTTATGTCCTTGTAGGTACAAGGGGAATATTAGAATACAGAAGGCTTTGTGCTATAGTCAAATCTTTTAAAGCTTTGAGATTCCGTTCTCTTTGCACGATTAACATATAAAAAAATGAACAACGTTGTTGCATTTCCGAAACTCACACACATAACAAGGAATATCTCCAAAATGGTTCACCCTACAAGAAAATTTATTGAGACATAAATTGTGTATTTTAGCAAGATCTACATTTTTTGTAGTGCAAGATTTTGTCTATCTTCAACACACTACCAGTTATGCAAAATTCGTCCAGAGTAAATACGACTACAGGGGCTATAGCCAGAAAATTCAAGATACACATTTCATTTGGCATAAAAATATCTCAAACATATGACATTTTAATCAAAATCGTTAAGGCCATTTTGAAGAAAATCAAAATTTTCGAAAAATGTTCCATGTAAAGGGTAGTTTAGGGTGGGGCTATTTTCTTTAAAATCTTCGTGTCGCATCCCCGAATGACAATAAACTTAAATACCAACTTTGGTTTTTAACCGACTTTTCGTTTTTGAGCTATGCTGTCCACAGACTGACACACAGACACACACACGGACGTTTTTCTAAAAATGCTTTTTTTTTTTTTTTTTTTTTGATTCAGGCTGTCTCAAAACATATATTTCCGGTGAAATCTTGACATCGAATTTTTGGGTGGAATACAATACTTCCCCTACTTACCAGTAGAGAAAGTAAAAACGACTACCACCGTAATTTTCGACGCCTAGGTTTCTGGTGGAATACTTAAAAATCTAGTGACAAACGAATAAGAGATTCAGTCGTCAGTTCAGTTAAGTTAGTTAACTTCTCCGACGGAGGAAAGCACTGCCATAATAAACAAGGCGCCCATTCGTGGTCACATGACCATCGACTGAAAAATTTTAAGTTCTAGTCCAGTTCAGTTTTCAATTTAGAGGAAAGCTTGGCTTTGGGCACACAATGTATCTTTAGTACTTCTTGTGGAGTGAACCATTTCGGAGATACCCCTTGTTATTTGTGAGTTTTGCAATACTTATCTGCTCTCAAATGGAAGGACGTTATTCGCTTTTTTATCTGTTGGCAGTGCAAAGAGAACGAAATTTCAATGCTTTAGTGTGGCGACCAGCTTTAAAAAATTTGACTATGCTTAAAGCCTATTGTATTTCCATGTTCTCTTTACACCTATAAGAAAATTAGCAATCATATAATTTCTGCAACTATTTATCTCTACTAACATGAAGAGAGTTTGTAAGAATAGTTAGAACAAGAATAGAGAAAGTCATGTTAGTGCAGCGTAGTAAGAGTTTGTCTTTCCCTTACGGTTTGCCAGTTATGCAAAATTCATTCAGAATAAAGAAGGCTTCAGAAACTATTCCCAAGAAATTCAATATATACATTTAGTTTAGCATGAAAGTATGTTAAACATAATAATTTAATCAAAATGTTTAGAGCCATTTTTAAAAAAAGTTCAACTTTTCACAAATTTTCCATATAAAGGGTAGTTGAGAATAGTGAAATTGTTTTAAAACCCTTCGTGTCACATCCTTAGGGAATGCTGCACTTAAACACTAAGTTTGGCATCTAACCAATGCCTCCTAGATAACAAGGCCTTCCAACTCAACGATGACGTCACTGCTTCTAGGCGGGCGCATATAGAGCAACTTTGTGTCGGCAAGTAGCAGCGAACTTGTTTCAAAGTGTTGGTCGAAGTGAAAAACTGTATTGTACAAGTTAATAAAATATTAATAACATAATAATAATAATAATAATAATAATAATAATAATAATAATAATAATAATAATAATAATAATAATAATAATAATAATAATAATAATAATAATAATAATAATAATAATAATAATAACAATAATAATAACAATAATAATAACAATAATAACAACAACAACAATAATAATAATAATAATAATAATAATAATAATAATAATAATAATAATAATAATAATAATAATAATAATAATAATAATAATAATAATAATAATAATAATAATAATAATAATAATAATAATAATAATAATAATAATAATAATAATAATAATAATAATAATAATAATAATAATAATAATAATAATAATAATAAATTTATTTGCCTTATGGACATATACAATATGTTTCAAGCATTGTCACAATCTAAATTTCCTTTTACATACATGGAAATAATTGCCCAAAGTTTTATCAAACTGTTTACAACTCATCATTTCTTTATATATGTACATCTATAAACTAGATTGCAAAACAATAAACATTTACAATGATGTCAAATGCAACAATATAATCTAACTTTTTTAATTTTGTTGAGATCAAAGCTAACTTTTCTAGAAATAGTAGACAAATTTCCTTTTATATACATGGAATAATTACCCACAGTTTTATCAAACTGTTTACAACTCATCATTAACTGTATATGTGTGCATCTATCAACTAGAATGCAAAATAATAAACATTTACAATAATACCAAGTGCTACAACATAATCTAACTTCTTTTAATTTTGTTGACATCAAAGCTATCTTTTCTAGAAATAATAGACACTTTCCTTTTATTTGTTTTGGAATCTGTACCATTGTTCACCATTTTGCAATAGTTATTCATTAAAATATTTACACACATCCAAATAATTTTTTCCCAGATATCTTTACTGGAATGCTGAGAACAAAAGTCCTCCAAAATCAAATCCTCAAGAGACCAGATTTGTGTGCAAATCAACTTAAGGGCAGTGATTCTTAGGTCTCAAAAACATAGCAGTGTTTTCGTTAGCTAAGAATTTCTGCATGAGCACATAAGTATACAACACCACTTTTAGAGGCAGTTCCTGAGGATATTTTAATCCTCCCCTATCTAATTTCTGTATTAAAGAGTGTTCTTTGCCACATGCTAACTCTCTGTTTAGCACCAAAAATTCAGAACAACTGTCACATCATAGTTTTCTGGAAACATAACAGCAACAGTAACCAGCAATATAAGTCAGCATTGGCAAATCTGATTCACTGCTTTTTAAATCCTTTTCCGATATACTTATATGACTAAACATTGCATCATCTTTGTTAAGCAGTTCATCCATGCCAACATCATCTAGTTTGCTAATTATCAGTTTGTTTGTGTTACCTTGCTGCAATGAAAGCTCCAATAAACTTGACCGTCTTAGCTTTTCCTCAGCTTCAAAAATTTGCCTAACTGAAATGTGATACTGACATCCCGATAATCGTCTGTAAAATCCTAACCTTGCTTCCAGGGCATCTGTTTGGAATTTTCCTGGTAAGAGATAAGTCATCTTGAGTTCAGCTAGGCAATAGTCAGTTAACTCCAACAATCCATATGTAGTTAATTTAAGAGCAGAATAAGTCTCTTTTGTAAGTGTACCACAGGTTAAGTTCATATTTTCCCAGTAATCAAGCCATAAGAGGAATTGTTTCAAGAAACTTCTTCGTTCATCAGTTGGGCTGTTTGTTAGAGGTCTCTGCATCTCCTCTTTCAATTGTATACTTTTCAATGGTGTTTTCACATTTACAATACTCCACCATTTATTAATGATGTCTATAAATTTTGCTGTGCCCTCGTAGTTCTGGAGATTGTTTACTGGTCCAAGTTCTAAAAGACTGTTTGCAATATGATCTCCAAACACTTGTACCACCAGCTTCACATTTTGCATCTCAAAAGTCGATGGCCATAAAGCTTTAAAACTCAAACCATAGCCAAATTTCAATAATTTATTTCTCTCAGACTCAAACAGATCTCTCAGAGCAGAAAATGAAGCATAGTTTGTGTTGCTAAGATTATCAAAATCTGGATAAACAAATGTGCAACCATCATTCTTTAAATTTAACCAGTTGTTCCTTATACACTTAAATATATGTTGTTAGCTAATGCTGGATTTCTGACAATGAAGTCATTAATCCTCTTGCTCTCCAATATATTGAAGAGACTTAGCAGTAAATGTAACCGCTTTTTAGAGAGCACCATATTTTTATGTTTTGGCGGTCACATCGCTCTCTCACAACCCCCAGAATGTCTGGAGGACCACACCTGTCGTTGGTTTACGGGTCTCACCGACCTGACCAGGAGAGTTATCAAAATAAATTCACCGACAATATCCTCTGATTACCATTCAGAGGACGTATTACATGCCATGACAGGTCAGCATGTTAGGGGTTAAGATTTTATATAGAAATTAGAGAAATGGAGAGGTTGGAAAAATAAAGACTCCCTAGCCCTCAGGAACCCTAATAGCATCGGCGTAGGAAGAGAACAAGAGTTGACCAAGGTAAGGTCAGATAGAAAAGTTACAGTGCACATAATGTAAAAGCATACATTTTTAACCCCTATGAAAAAACATGCAAATCCATGAACTTCCTAGCCCTAGTCATAACCTTAATTAATCACTTCCATACAACTGCATGAAACACTAATGTATCTATGTAATCTGTGCTTTGTTCTTACTTAAATATATGAACTGTATCAATTAAGAAAAATAATGACCTAACTAACTCAGCAGGGTGAGGATACACAATGCTCAACCGAGGGGGATCTGCAAAATGAGATACAGCTTTCTTATTAATTGAATTGTTGTCAGTAATGATACAAATTACCTTTAGGTGTAAACTTTCCAACCCAATCACAACATTTCTTACTAAATCATACAATTTTTCCCCTGACATTTTGTTTACTGGCACAATTTTAACCACATCCTTAAATGTGGAGATGACACCCTGAATCATGAACACATGCGCTGTTGTTGCAAGTATGGTAGTATCATATGCCATGCCAACAACATTACCTCCTTTATAATCCATGAATGGCTTTAGGTGTATTTCATCCAACATTAGAGTCATAATGTGTTCATGATCCTGAAAGCTTTGTACTTTTTCCTTTATGTAAGATAAGAAATCTTCACTTCTAGGATCAACATTTGCTGTTCCACAAATCCTTTTAATAGTGTTTGGGTGAGGTAGAATAACAGTGCCAGAACTTCTTAACAATTTATAAGCATGAGGAGATCTGTACAATAATAGTGAAGCTAATACTAATACTTGCGGATCAAATCTGTGTCTTTCAGTTGGAGTTACACATAACTGAAGCTGTGATTTTAGGAATTCAACAGTTTTCCCCTTCTTATCTCCACAATTCAAGTTGTCTATAAGTTCTGTGATTACATCAACACAGTGCTGCTGGTCAGCTCCTTTTGACAGAAAACTTTCATAAATTTTCATAACATTTTCTACTTCATGAGTAGAAAGCACAGCTTTTGGTGCCTTTTTGGCATTGATTTCATGACCTCTTACAAAGAAACTAACACTCAAATTTCCATTAATCACTATATACAAGATATCATGTGGAATTTTTTCACAATCTATGTACATTAAAATAACACAATACTCTTTAACAATAACTGACCATTTTTCACCAATGCTTATACTATGTAGAGGATCTACTAACTCTTTAAATGTTTTAAAGGAATATTTATTGTTAAATTCACTCAATGTCTGTAAACTATTGTCAATAGCTGCCTGTAAACTTCTTGCTTCTTGTTTTTCTTTCTTTTCTGATGGAGATGCTCGATGGGATGTGGAAGTTTTGCTCAAGTATGCTGGGCAGTTTGGAAGCTTGCATGGTACTGCATTTTTAACCAACTGGGACTTGCTGAGTGGTGCAGTCAGAGTCGTTCCACTTTTGGAATCTACAGCTTTTGATTCCCACAGAATATCTGTTTCCATAAAATGCAAATGGCAGACCTGCACAACACCAATAAATTGCATTACCACTCAAGTACCTATGTATATTAATTAGTAGAAGCATTATTTTTGTGATCAGCTGTATTGTGTTGAAAACATTGTTCTAAGCAATCATTAGGTAAAATTAATGTAGAAGCAGACTGAGGGAGTCACATTCAGAATGCAGTAAAATAAATGCTCAACAATGGTTATATGTACCTGATTTAATATAAATCTATATATAGTTTCTGAATGGGAGGGATAAGCTAACCTAAGTGTTATGTAAGAATGGAGTTTCTTTTTGGCAATTGTTTAATTCATTTAATGTGAATGAGACAAAAAAAGAGAAAAATGCAATGAACACTTAGGCCAAGCAATGCCTCTATACAATGAAATGAAAAATTTTGACTTGCAACCAACATTCAAATTGAAACCCAGTATTCTATTGTTCATCAATTTTAGTACATACCATTATTTTTAAGAAATAAATATGTTTTCATCAAAAAGGAATAATTATTTATTGAATAAACATGTCATTTTTCTTGAAGAAGGGAAAACAAGTATGTAAACCCTTTTACTTGGTTGCAGTGTAAAATAAAGCAATCTAAACACTGCTTAGTGATGAATTATTTAGCACAAGAAAGCAAATCAATGTTCTTTTAATGAGTTTGAGATTGGGAGGTAATTTTTATCCACCAGCTTGGGAAAAACTGATACCAAACAAAGAATTTTTTTCATTTTCTCTGGCTAGTTCCTAAATTGCTACATATAAATTAATCTTACATAGTAAAAGCAAAGTGTTTAAATGAAACAGGTAAGATGCTGACTAACAGTTCTAATGTTCCGCAACAATTAACAAGCTATAAATTTCTTCTTGGGAACAATTCACAAGAGCTCCCCTGGTTCAAAATATTTATTAAGGCAATGCACATGTGAAAATTGACCACAATGTCACTTTTGTGGTTTTTATTTTTTTATTTCTTGTTTTAGAAAGCTCAATGTTTAAACTATCATATTCCATTTTAATTTTGCTTGTTACTAAGTCAATGGGTCATGTGATTGTGTCTCTGTGTGAAGGAAGCATGGTTCTATTTAATGCCATTGTGTACCTAACTCACCAAATGTGTTAAGTTTTATCCCATAAGGCTGAAATTTGTGCAATATACCACTACATCAGGTTTGGTGCACCTATGATCCTTGGTTTGAAAGAAAAAACTTTTACATGAAAATTTGTTGGTAATATTAGCCTCAATTATGAACATTTCAATAAAACGGAAATTTCTTATTACCAGCAACAATATGACAACAGTCACATCAATGTATTTTGCTGATCTTTAAATGTCAAATAAATCAATTTCAATGTGCAAGTCTAAATTTTAAAATTCTTATAAGATCCTAATGTATAATTTATTTACTGCTTATACATACAATAAACATGCATAAAATAAATTCTGGGCAAAAAAAGTGTTTTGAGAAACGTACAGAGTGTTATGACAGAAGGGTGCTAAAACCACTAGCAGCAGACTAAAACTGGTAAAACTTTCAGCAGAACAGAAGAAGAGGGCTGCAGAGGGTCCAATGTATTCAGCAGAGCAGTTTTGAGCTAAGCAAATTTGAAAAATTTTATAAAATGAATTGACTAAATGTTTAAGCTTATTTACTCAGAGTGGAAACCTTTAAGAATATTAAGAACTATGACAAAATAGAATGTATTTATTGCCACTATTTGCTTTAAATCTTTATTAGATACTCGGTGTACCTCCCAAGTGCTTGAAGCTTGTATGTATCAATATAGCATAATACTTTAAAAAAAGAAATTAGCAATTCTTAAGTAATTGCTCCCCATATGACATGCAAAGATTTAATGTCATATCAAGTAATAGGTAAATTATTTTTCAAGGATAGGTAGGTACCCATATTCTACAACAGTAGTACTTTGCAAATTTCTATTTCTTTATGCAGTCCCTCTTACATTATGCATGACATTAAAAACCATGGTGACATAGTCACAATGGATGTATGTTTTAGTTATAGGTGTGTGGTAGTTGCGAGTTATTCATACTGCTTAGTATGCTTTTAGTTCCTAAGCACACCATTTTCTAAGAATGCTGCTTCTTTGTACTCCATTTGCTGACTGTAGCTTAAACAACCTAAACATAGAGTGTAACCCTATAAGCTTTCATGCAAATAAATGTGAATGTTTTACATTTTCTACTGTAATCAATACTGAAGTAATGGTTTAGACTCATTTTCTGGCACTTCAAAATAACCAGTTTATATTACTAATTATTGCTGGTGGATTCATAACTTGACTAAAGGTAGCAATTCTAAAAAAGATTAAAATGAATACTCTTACTATATTTCACATATGTATGTTCAGGAATCATTAATAGTATAGGTAACAGCAGAAAAGTGCATAAATCCAGTCCTTTTCATGATTAAAGTCAGCTATCCTGAGTAGACACAGACTTACCTAACCTATATCTGCATGCATTTTCTGCTGCCAGAAGTTAATAACAATGTTCATATGATTATTTTATTTATTAGACAATTATACTCTGGACGTGTTTTATACGAGGCATAATGTTATTTTGAGTACAGCACTACATAAACATACACAAGATCGTTTGTGATCGTTTCATATGCTGTGTAAGACCGAAAACATTGCCTTACATAACCATATCTTATCCAACCAGTTCTAACTGATTTCTGTGTAAAATGTAACTAAAGATTATTTAAAAATATTGATTACATTAAAATGCAATACTAGTATTAATACTCACCACTGAATTCTTAGTGGGCTCAAAATGGTCTCTCTTGATTGCTCTTAACCATTTCGATCTCAGAGCTTCACTTTTTGGGAACTTAGACATGCACCTTGTTCTTAGTATCGAAATTCCCTCTACAATTAGGGACACATAATTTTAGAACCATTATGGGATTCTATAAACAACAATTCACATGTACTTTTATTTGTTTTTCCCACACTCTTCTTAACGCAACTAAACAAAACAGTCATGAGTGTCGGCAGACTCTTTTTCCAGGGGGGGGGGGGGGGGGGCTACACATTGGAAATTTGCAATCATATAATATTAAATCATTATTTTATTGTCAAAATTTATAATATTTGTTGCAGATAACCTTATTAATTTGTGCTAAATAAAAATTGTTCTTTACATCAATATTAAAATAATAGTTTAATAGTCAGTAATTGGCTGCACATTAAGTTCACCAACTTCCAACTGCCCCCGTTTCGCGACGCCCATGAAAACAGTCAGATGCACTAACAAACATCACAATGGCTCCTGTTCTGTGGAGAATTGCCGCATGCCTATGACGTCACACACGGAGGAAAGATTAGTTGGAAGACCTTGTTAATTGATCTAACCCACTGTCCGTTTTTGAGTTATGTTGTTCACAAATACGCACGCACACACATTGGGATCTTTTTCGAAAACGTTCGTGCCCAAATGACCCCGTTGTCGACGGACCCTTAAACCTTACTCACTCACACTCACTCACTCACTCATTCACTCACTCACTCATTCACTCACTCACTCACTCGCACTCACTCTCCTCCCCTCTTCTCTCCTCCGCTACGCTGTCCTTCCCTGCCATCCTCTCCCCTCCGCCACTCTCCTCCCTCTCCTCTTCACTTCCCTCCTCTACACTCCCCTCTTCTTCTCACGCCTCCTCTTCCCTGCTCTCCTCTCCTCTGCTGTCCTCTACTCTCTCCTCTTCTAGGTACAGTTTCTTTGTTGAGAAATATACTTTGGATTTATTCGTTACAGTTACCGTCTCAATACAACGGTTATTTGATATGCAATTGGAAAGGAAGTTGTCTTTTACGATACAGTTATTTGTTATCTTTATCCCTCGAGAAGATACATTTTGGGCACTAAACTCCTTCAGAACTGCTGTAATGCTCCTTTACATTGCAGTGCACAGTAGGAAACATACCTTTTTATGCCCAAAAGGCACATCTGCAATGGAAAAACAGTTTAAAGACACAAATACAAGGAACGCTCGACCCAGCTTCTATATGCGTGCGTAGTTCCTATTTGTCTTTACATAATTCATAGGAACCAGAAACAAACAGAATGATAAGAAGGTTCATCACAGAGACTCTTTTGAAACTGATATCTATTATGAAAATATAACTTTTAACAAACAGAGAACGGTTAAACATGCCACGTTTACTTTTTCAGGTTGTTTTACTCCATGTAACGTCAAGATAAATTGTTCATAAGTGATTTAAAAATTATTTCCATATTTTTTATTTACTCAATTAGAGTTCTCTGCTGTTTGAAATTTGGATGCATATTTAACTGTGGTTTCCAGATATTTTTATTTTATTTGTTTCTATATTTCGATTTTGTCAATACTTACAATATTTACTTCGCTATTTTGTGACTTTCTGCATTGTTATGTTGTTTTTATATTCAAAAGGAAATGAAATTTAGTAAATCCACACTAAGTTCAAATATTAAAAATAATACCACTAATGTTTTGTTATGTTCCGAAATTTTATTCTGCATGGTTATTTAAATATGAATTTGCTACTGTATAAATTCGATATTCTAACAAAATTCCTCCATCTTGATACATTTTAAAAATATTAGCATAAAATTGGAATTTTACTGTAAATTAGTACATCAGAGCTTTGTATTGATGAATAATTATTTTTAAATAAGTATTAATTTTTGCAGTCTCCAAAATGGGCAATTTTTCAAAGGTTAATTTGTTTCTCCAAATTAGAGAAACACGTTTAAAATGTATATATTCATTCTTTACTGTAGCTTTTAGAGGCAGTAGACGCATTTCTGTAAGCAAATTGGTATAACATTGCATAATGTAGAGGATTTTGAATGTGAAAAAATGCTGAAGAAAATATTTGCGAAAGGTTTAAAGTTGGTTTGAGCATTTTAGATAATTTTCTTAATATTTGCAATTCATATTATTTTATTATGGAAAATCTCAATTTTTTATTTTTAACAGTTTCTGCTCAATATTCACAGATGTATTACTTAAAATGCAGTGGTGTTTATTTCCTCTAGGACCTAGGTGCATGTTGCTTGGCTCTAAATACGCATTTTAGAATCATTTCATTAAAAAAAAAAGAAAGAAAAATATCCACGTGCGTATAATTACTTGTATTTGTATGTCTATCTATGAGTAACGTATTTAAAAATAGGAAGGACTGATTAATACTGAACGTAAATATTTTCAAGATAATTTCTCTACCTTTAAACTCCTTTTACATGATTGAGTCTTTCCCCTCATACCTATCTCTCATAGTAGAAGCACAAAGAGCCGGCGGACCCTAATAGCCTAGTTGTCGACGGGCCCTTAAACCAAACTCACTCACTCACTCACTCACTCACTCACTCACTTACTCACTCACTCACTCACTCACTCACTCACTCACTCACTCACTCACTCACTCACTTACTCACTCACTCACTCACTCACTCACTCACTCACTCACTCACTCACTCACAAAGAGCCGGGGCGGCGCCGTGGTCGAGCGGTTAGCGCGCTCGCCTACCACCTAGGCGGCCCGGGTTCGATCCCAGGGACCCGCATGTGGTATTCGTGGTGGACGAAGCGGCGTCAGGGCGGGTCTTCTCCGGGTACTCCGGTTTCCCCCGCCATCTCATTCCACCGGTGCTCCATCTTCATGTATCATCAGTGTCACCGCCTGCGGTACCGTAGTAGTAAAAGCGGGCGTTAAACACTACAACAACAACAAAGAGCCGGATGGCCTATTTGTGGTGCTCTGCCCCTCCATTGTACCTACTTTTACATTTTTACATAAAAAATCGTTAAACTCGTATCTACGCTATTAATTTGACAAATTAAATGTGCATATTGCACTTCCTGTGAATACCCTATGAGATATCTTCATTAGCTAGTTAAAAATCAGGAAAAATAGAGTTCATTAAAATAAGCAATTTGTGTGCAAAATTCGTAGTTTCTTAGCGTTAGCCGTTTTCGAAATATTCCATTTTGCATGTTTACGCTATTTCAAGTACTTTGACTGAAAGACATGTTTGAAAGTTGGCGAATTTGTCATGAGTTATATGACTTTATCAGATATATTCACCCAGGGGTACGCGAAGACCTCTTAGGGGTATATAAAGTTTAAAATACGCATGCACTCAGCATAACATGTTTCCTGAATGATCACAATAACGAAAAATAGTAATATTTAATATAAGCACATAGTATAACATGTTTCCTGGATGGTCACAAATAATGAAAAATAGTTCAATCAGAGAGATTTGAATTGTATGCTGGTGGGCTTTGGGAAGTAATCAAATCCCACCAACAAAATCTCAGGTTACAGTTTTTAAAATGCTTTCCAGAAATTGAGAAAGAGTATAATACACAGAATGGATTAGAAACCCTTTTGCACCGCCGCCATCGATTCCTCTGATCTTTCCATAAAATTAAAAGAAAGTTTTTGTTGACAGTTCGCTGAAAATAAAAATAGAAACATGTCAATTTGTGATTTCCGGTGTTAGGTACGCAAAGAGTACACTAAACTTAGTAAAACTGCCATTACACACCTTCTTTAATTCCCCTCTACTTATTTATGTGAACAGCGTTTCTCTGCATTGTCAACGATCAAAATGAAAGAAGAAATCGCATCAATCCAGAATCACCATCGATACTCGCACTAACAAGAAATCAGCCACAAATAGAGGAGCTTGTATCCAGTAAACAAGCTCAGATATATCACTAACAGGACAGAAACATACAAATTTATATACTTTTTATGTATGTGCTATCTGTAACCTAGTTCCTGTATTTATTTTACTTCTACATTTATAGCACAATGCTCCTTTATGTAATATTTAATAAATGATAACATTTTAAATGTATTTCAGATATCATTATGTATTATTTAAATTAAGGGTAACCCTAGGGCTAGGCCTAAGGCTGATCACAGGCTGGAATGGGAAATTGTCTTTAGGGGTACGCGGACAAAAAGGAGTGAATGCCATTGCTTTATATTAAACGTGATTTCGACAATTAAACAATATTTTATTATCATAAACTTTTTACAAACACATGAAGATATATTATAGGTGTTAGGTTATTTTTTCAACCTTTCAGCTGATTAGTCTGTAAGCAGCATGCTTTCAAGAATTCATTGTGAATGTCGCTTCATTTAAGGTGGTAAAGCAATGGTGTTATTTACATTTGATTTAGTACATGCTTTCAAGGGTATTTCACAGTCAATACAAATCTTTACTTTCTCTACTGTATACTTCCAGTAAACTTCGACACCGAGATTTCACCAGAAATGCAAACTTTTCAGGCTTCCTGAATCATAAAAATACATTTTTAGACAAAAATCCGTGGTGTGCGTATGTGTGTGAGCGTCTGTGTGCAGGTGCGTGTGGGTGTGGCTGCGGGGGTGTGGGTATATTCGTCTGTGCGTGTGTCTTCTGTCCGTGTCTGTGAACAGTCCGACTCAACAACGAGAAGACGACTAAATATTAACTTAATATTTAAGTCCAGGAGTTTCCAAGAATCACAAAATACGCCTTACATGTTTCTTTCTTTCTTTTTTTTTTTTTTCTTTTTTTTTTTTTTTTGCTGGAAACGACCCTAGGGATTTTGATCACATTTACAAACCGAATAAATGCACGTACATGTTAATTTTCTGGGAGTAGGCTGTGAAGTCCTCTTTAGACTGAATTACTTCCTTGTATCTGGTAAAGCGTAAGACATAGGTAACCAAAATTCTTACTCCAAAAATCTTATGTGTTGCACTCACATGTCTTTCTCTACTCTTGTACTTACCATTCTTACAAACTCTTATTCGTGTATCCTCTTCTTGTCAGTTAAGATTTGTATAAATTATCTTATTGCTTATTTCCTTGTAGGTGCAAGGGGAATATTAGAATACAGTAGGCTTTGTGCGATAGTCAAATGTTTTAAAGCTTTGAGATTCCGTTCTCTTTGCACACTTATATAAAAAATGAATATGGATGTCCCGTTTCACGAGAGTTTTAAGTTTTCCGAAACTCGCACACATAACAAGGAATACCTCCGAAATGGTTCACCCTACAAGAAAATTTATTGAGACATAAATTGTGTAATTTAGCAAGATCTACATTTTTGTATAGTATGATTTGATCTATCTCTAACGGTTTACCAGTTATGCAAAAGTCGTCCAGAGTAAATACGACTACAGGAGCTATAGCCAGAAAATTCAAAATATGCATTTCATTTGGCATCAAAATATCTCAAACATATGACATTTTAATAAAATCGTTAGAGTCATGTTCAAGAAAATCAAAACTTTCGAAAAATGTTCGATGTAAAGGGTAGTTTAGGGTGGGGCTATTTTCTTCAAAATCTTCGTGTCGCATCCTTGAAGGACATTAAACTTAAATACCAACTTTGGTTTTTAACCGACTTTTAGTTTTTGAGTTATGCTGTCCACAGACTGATACACACACACACACACACACACACACACACACACACACACACACACACACACACACACACGTACACACAGATCTTTATATAAAAATTCTTCTTTTGGATTCAGGGGGTCTCAAAACATTTCCGGTGAAACCTCGACATCGAATTTTTGGGTGGAATACAATACTTCCCCTGCTTAACAGTAGAGAAAGTAAAAATGAACTATGTTCCATTTGACAGAAGTACAAGTTCTCCAAAACATACACAAATAACAAGGAATATCTCCGATTAGTCCTTTAGGAAGATCTACGTTTTTGTATAGTAAGATTTGGTCTATCTCTTACGGTTTACCAGTTATGTAAAAGTCATACAGAGTAAACAGTACTACATAGGTTACAACCAGGAAATTCAAAATATAGCTTTCATTGGTCATAAACATAGCTTAAACATAGGGCATTTTAATCAAAATCTTTAGAGCCATTTTCGATAAAATCGAAATTTTTGAAAAATGTTCCATGAAAGCGTAGTTTAGGATGGAGGAATTTTCTTTAAAATTTTCTTGTCGCATCTTTAAAAGATATTAAATTTATATACCACCACATTTTAACCGACTTTTCGTTTCTGAGTATGCTGCCCACAGTCATGCACGCGCGCGCGCACACACACACACACACACACACACACACACACACACACACACACACACGAACACACATGTGCGCGCGGGCACGGAGTTTTTGCTAAAAATTCGTTTCTATTCGGGGGGCCTCAAAACATAAATTTCTGGTGAAATCTCGACATTGAATTTTTGGATGGAATACAATACTTCCTCTTCTTACTATACGTAGTAGAGAAAATAAAAAGGCTATATTGTAAATACTTGTAACATTACTAAGATAAGTGAAGTTTTTAGTTTCTAATTTGTTCTTACTTTAGACTCCTATAATATTTTAAACTGCCGGATGACTTGAGAAAAAGTGTGATGAAATTGAAACAAAAGCACCCACTCAACTTCCGAGTGATGTGTGGCTAGTTGTGGTCCCTTCTGGAGCCTTTAACCACACATTGATTCGTCCTCCCTTTTTAGAACGTCTTCTTTTATGACAAAATGATCGCCATATGACAAAAAACATGGTCTTTTCCCGCTACTGATCATGCGCAATGTGGGGTGCTAATCTAAGTGAGAAGCAAAATCCGCTGGATAAGCGATGTTTTGAATTTTTTTTGTTCTTGTAGTGAATCATTAGCGTGATTAAGGAACGCAAGCTCGCTTCCATCGCAGGATAGTATGTAACCTCTAGTTCCAGATTAGCCTAATCTTATATAAACTAAACTTAACCTCACCTGGAGTAAATCAGAAGCCTAAGCTTACATGCTGTCTGTTGTATGGCATTCTGCTAAGCCAGCAACATTCCTAAACACTGTAAATATTCAAGCCTAATAAAAATTATTACTTGAACTGGACAGTAGCATTTAAATGAATTAGATCAGCACTAAATTAGAAATTTGTTTTATTGACACCAGAAAGAAGCGCCATATGTACAATCAACGACAAATTTTAAGCTTAATGCCATCAATTTTGCCTAATTACTTTCTTGAAGTTTACCAGAACTGTGACTTTTGGTACGCTTTTCCATGGGGATTTCACTGCTTTAAGACATCTAGTCAGCTTCAAGATATGCTCGTGCTTTCATCTTTTTATATTTAATGTGATAAATCACTGATCTAGCTAGTATGATTTTCTGAAATGGTTTTTCTTTCCAAAATAAGAAAAGGCTATATGTGGGCTCGTTTTATTGATGTTAATCTGAACTTTCTAAAGCTAGGGCTCAGATATGTTATCCTCCTCTTCCTCAGCAATTGTTTCTAATTCTCTTCGTACTTCCTCCTCCGAAAATCCGGCATTGGAAGGAGGTGGTGAGCTTTCTTCATCCTGTACAGTGTACTCACTCGATTTTTCATAATCTTCCTCTTCACTGCCTTCGTCTACTTCCTCAAACCCCTTTGGGTCTATTACCTCACTCCACATAGTTTCTGAGCTACAGGGGGATGAAACTTGTGTTTCGGATACTCCATCTTGTGACCATTCACTTTCTTCTGGCATATGTGTATTTACAGACATCTGGTCTAACTGGGATGCGCACTCATCAGAGAGGGTATATGACTGATCACTTGGCTCTTCTTCTTGTTCCCCTTCTTCTTTTGCTGTGCTCTGATCTTCATCTTCATCCTCATCTTTATCGTCAGCGTCACCGTAAAAACTGGCACAGCTCCATAAATTGCTTCCAGAGTCGTTGAGTTTATTTTTGGCTGATATGAAATTAGTATCAGCTGCTCCAGAAGTAGTGGATTCGTAGTTAATTTCAGTTATAACTTTTTCACTCTGTATTGCAGTTTCCAACGAATCCATGCTGGTTACACTGGTAACTTCGTTATTGTCATTTTGATCGCCTTCTTCCTGGTTCTTATATAAAAGACTTGCTGCTGTTTCTGCTTTTTGCGAAATGTGATCGTTGTAGAGGTCTTTATATATCCAAATTGTGGCCTTGGTGTTATATGCTGGACTAAGTAGTTTGCGCACCTTCATTTCATAGGGTTGTGGAGCAAGGAGATCAATTTCCTGGCCTTGGTATTTTTGCACCATGTGCCAGAAAAGCTTTTCGTGAAGCAACATTGAAAAATATGGCCGAATGGAGTTACATGGAGTAACTCGTGCCTGTTCTTGGATTCTCCTGCTCCTCCGGTTTAGAAATACACCGATAAAGATGATAAATGAAATAAAAAGGAATTCAAATGGTAAGTTAGGGAAATAATACAGTATGAGATCTGCAGTTGACGTGCAGTATGCCGAAATATGCTCATAAACCTCCATATCAAAATGTAGACGAAGTCAGCGAAATGTTTTACAAAACAAGAGAATGTTACTGTTTCTGCCGATTATAAATGTGCGATATATATGTCATGAAATATATATTGTCCGAGTAAAACAGTACCTGCAAATGCTTACTCCATGCACAAATTTAGGATATTTATATAGGATTTTGAAATGTTTACTAACACATGGTTACTATGATATCCAGAACGTTTGTCTAATGTTTTAGCTTGGCATTTGTTAGTATGATCGTGATTTCACTTATGCACTAATTGATATGCTTAAGTGTACTCTATGCGTAGAGAAATGCGTTAATTTGTTTTACGTTGTAGAATATTTAACAAGCTTTGAGTGATGCTTTTAACTGGCAGAGGGTTTTGTACATTTGAAGGGTCTTTCCAGGAAATAAAGAAGTTGATTTGACTCAGCGCATTCGTAAAAGAAAATTCTTTGTAGTAATGTTTATAACATTTATTAGTTATCCTACGGCAGAAAAATCGTAAAAATCTAGATATTGAACAGTCCTACAAATTAGAACTTCTTGCTTAATTTGATATATTGTTGTTGTTCTACTTCTTCTTCTTATTACTACTACTACTGCTACTGCTACTGCTACTGCTACTGCTACTGCTACTGCTACTGCTACTGCTACTGCTACTGCTACTGCTACTGCTACTGCTACTGCTACTGCTACTGCTACTGCTACTGCTACTGCTACTGCTACTGCTACTGCTACTGCTACTGCTACTGCTGCTGCTGCTGCTACTGCTACTGCTACTGCTACTGCTACTGCTACTGCTACTGCTACTGCTACTGCTGCTGCTGCTGCTGCTGCTGCTGCTGCTGCTGCTGCTGCTGCTGCTGCTGCTGCTGCTGCTGCTGCTGCTGCTGCTGCTGCTGCTGCTGCTGCTGCTGCTGCTGCTGCTGCTGCTGCTGCTGCTGCTGCTGCTGCTGCTGCTGCTGCTGCTGCTGCTGCTGCTGCTGCTGCTGCTGCTGCTGCTGCTGCTGCTGCTGCTGCTGCTGCTGCTGCTGCTGCTGCTGCTGCTGCTGCTGCTGCTGCTGCTGCTGCTGCTGCTGCTGCTGCTGCTGCTGCTGCTGCTGCTGCTGCTGCTGCTGCTGCTGCTGCTGCTGCTGCTGCTGCTGCTGCTGCTGCTGCTGCTGCTGCTGCTGCTGCTGCTGCTGCTGCTGCTGCTGCTGCTGCTGCTGCTGCTGCTGCTGCTGCTGCTGCTGCTGCTGCTGCTGCTGCTGCTGCTGCTGCTGCTGCTGCTGCTGCTGCTGCTGCTGCTGCTGCTGCTGCTGCTGCTGCTGCTGCTGCTGCTGCTGCTGCTGCTGCTGCTGCTGCTGCTGCTGCTGCTGCTGCTGCTGCTGCTGCTGCTGCTGCTGCTGCTGCTGCTGCTGCTGCTGCTGCTGCTGCTGCTGCTGCTGCTGCTGCTGCTGCTGCTGCTGCTGCTGCTGCTGCTGCTGCTGCTGCTGCTGCTGCTGCTGCTGCTGCTGCTGCTGCTGCTGCTGCTGCTGCTGCTGCTGCTGCTGCTGCTGCTGCTGCTGCTGCTGCTGCTGCTGCTGCTGCTGCTGCTGCTGCTGCTGCTGCTGCTGCTGCTGCTGCTGCTGCTGCTGCTGCTGCTGCTGCTGCTGCTGCTGCTGCTGCTGCTGCTGCTGCTGCTGCTGCTGCTGCTGCTGCTGCTGCTGCTGCTGCTGCTGCTGCTGCTGCTGCTGCTGCTGCTGCTGCTGCTGCTGCTGCTGCTGCTGCTGCTGCTGCTGCTGCTGCTGCTGCTGCTGCTGCTGCTGCTGCTGCTGCTGCTGCTGCTGCTGCTGCTGCTGCTGCTGCTGCTGCTGCTGCTGCTGCTGCTGCTGCTGCTGCTGCTGCTGCTGCTGCTGCTGCTGCTGCTGCTGCTGCTGCTGCTGCTGCTGCTGCTGCTGCTGCTGCTGCTGCTGCTGCTGCTGCTGCTGCTGCTGCTGCTGCTGCTGCTGCTGCTGCTGCTGCTGCTGCTGCTGCTGCTGCTGCTGCTGCTGCTGCTGCTGCTGCTGCTGCTGCTGCTGCTGCTGCTGCTGCTGCTGCTGCTGCTGCTGCTGCTGCTGCTGCTGCTGCTACTGACTACTACTACTACTACTACTACTACTACTACTACTACTACTACTACTACTACTACTACTACTACTACTACTACTACTACTACTACTACTACTACTACTACTACTACTACTACTACTACTACTACTACTACTACTACTACTACTACTACTACTACTACTACTACTACTACTACTACTACTACTACTACTACTACTACTACTACTACTACTACTACTACTACTACTACTACTACTACTACTACTACTACTACTACTACTACTACTACTACTACTACTACTACTACTACTACTACTACTACTACTACTACTACTACTACTACTACTACTACTACTACTACTACTACTACTACTACTACTACTACTACTACTACTACTACTACTACTACTACTACTACTACTACTACTACTACTACTACTACTACTACTACTACTACTACTACTACTACTACTACTACTACTACTACTACTACTACTACTACTACTACTACTACTACTACTACTACTACTACTACTACTACTACTACTACTACTACTACTACTACTACTACTACTACTACTACTACTACTACTACTACTACTACTACTACTACTACTACTACTACTACTACTACTACTACTACTACTACTACTACTACTACTACTACTACTACTACTACTACTACTACTACTACTACTACTACTACTACTACTACTACTACTACTACTACTACTACTACTACTACTACTACTACTACTACTACTACTACTACTACTACTACTACTACTACTACTACTACTACTACTACTACTACTACTACTACTACTACTACTACTACTACTACTACTACTACTACTACTACTACTACTACTACTACTACTACTACTACTACTACTACTACTACTACTACTACTACTACTACTACTACTACTACTACTACTACTACTACTACTACTACTACTACTACTACTACTACTACTACTACTACTACTACTACTACTACTACTACTACTACTACTACTACTACTACTACTACTACTACTACTACTACTACTACTACTACTACTACTACTACTACTACTACTACTACTACTACTACTACTACTACTACTACTACTACTACTACTACTACTACTACTACTACTACTACTACTACTACTACTACTACTACTACTACTACTACTACTACTACTACTACTACTACTACTACTACTACTACTACTACTACTACTACTACTACTACTACTACTACTACTACTACTACTACTACTACTACTACTACTACTACTACTACTACTACTACTACTACTACTACTACTACTACTACTACTACTACTACTACTACTACTACTACTACTACTACTACTACTACTACTACTACTACTACTACTACTACTACTACTACTACTACTACTACTACTACTACTACTACTACTACTACTACTACTACTACTACTACTACTACTACTACTACTACTACTACTACTACTACTACTACTACTACTACTACTACTACTACTACTACTACTACTACTACTACTACTACTACTACTACTACTACTACTACTACTACTACTACTACTACTACTACTACTACTACTACTACTACTACTACTACTACTACTACTACTACTACTACTACTACTACTACTACTACTACTACTACTACTACTACTACTACTACTACTACTACTACTACTACTACTACTACTACTACTACTACTACTACTACTACTACTACTACTACTACTACTACTACTACTACTACTACTACTACTACTACTACTACTACTACTACTACTACTACTACTACTACTACTACTACTACTACTACTACTACTACTACTACTACTACTACTACTACTACTACTACTACTACTACTACTACTACTACTACTACTACTACTACTACTACTACTACTACTACTACTACTACTACTACTACTACTACTACTACTACTACTACTACTACTACTACTACTACTACTACTACTACTACTACTACTACTACTACTACTACTACTACTACTACTACTACTACTACTACTACTACTACTACTACTACTACTACTACTACTACTACTACTACTACTACTACTACTACTACTACTACTACTACTACTACTACTACTACTACTACTACTACTACTACTACTACTACTACTACTACTACTACTACTACTACTACTACTACTACTACTACTACTACTACTACTACTACTACTACTACTACTACTACTACTACTACTACTACTACTACTACTACTACTACTACTACTACTACTACTACTACTACTACTACTACTACTACTACTACTACTACTACTACTACTACTACTACTACTACTACTACTACTACTACTACTACTACTACTACTACTACTACTACTACTACTACTACTACTACTACTACTACTACTACTACTACTACTACTACTACTACTACTACTACTACTACTACTACTACTACTACTACTACTACTACTACTACTACTACTACTACTACTACTACTACTACTACTACTACTACTACTACTACTACTACTACTACTACTACTACTACTACTACTACTACTACTACTACTACTACTACTACTACTACTACTACTACTACTACTACTACTACTACTACTACTACTACTACTACTACTACTACTACTACTACTACTACTACTACTACTACTACTACTACTACTACTACTACTACTACTACTACTACTACTACTACTACTACTACTACTACTACTACTACTACTACTACTACTACTACTACTACTACTACTACTACTACTACTACTACTACTACTACTACTACTACTACTACTACTACTACTACTACTACTACTACTACTACTACTACTACTACTACTACTACTACTACTACTACTACTACTACTACTACTACTACTACTACTACTACTACTACTACTACTACTACTACTACTACTACTACTACTACTACTACTACTACTACTACTACTACTACTACTACTACTACTACTACTACTACTACTACTACTACTACTACTACTACTACTACTACTACTACTACTACTACTACTACTACTACTACTACTACTACTACTACTACTACTACTACTACTACTACTACTACTACTACTACTACTACTACTACTACTACTACTACTACTACTACTACTACTACTACTACTACTACTACTACTACTACTACTACTACTACTACTACTACTACTACTACTACTACTACTACTACTACTACTACTACTACTACTACTACTACTACTACTACTACTACTACTACTACTACTACTACTACTACTACTACTACTACTACTACTACTACTACTACTACTACTACTACTACTACTACTACTACTACTACTACTACTACTACTACTACTACTACTACTACTACTACTACTACTACTACTACTACTACTACTACTACTACTACTACTACTACTACTACTACTACTACTACTACTACTACTACTACTACTACTACTACTACTACTACTACTACTACTACTACTACTACTACTACTACTACTACTACTACTACTACTACTACTACTACTACTACTACTACTACTACTACTACTACTACTACTACTACTACTACTACTACTACTACTACTACTACTACTACTACTACTACTACTACTACTACTACTACTACTACTACTACTACTACTACTACTACTACTACTACTACTACTACTACTACTACTACTACTACTACTACTACTACTACTACTACTACTACTACTACTACTACTACTACTACTACTACTACTACTACTACTACTACTACTACTACTACTACTACTACTACTACTACTACTACTACTACTACTACTACTACTACTACTACTACTACTACTACTACTACTACTACTACTACTACTACTACTACTACTACTACTACTACTACTACTACTACTACTACTACTACTACTACTACTACTACTACTACTACTACTACTACTACTACTACTACTACTACTACTACTACTACTACTACTACTACTACTACTCTACTACTACTACTACTACTACTACTACTACTACTACTACTACTACTACTACTACTACTATATACTACTACTACTACTACTACTACTACTACTACTACTACTACTACTACTACTACTACTACTACTACTACTACTACTACTACTACTACTACTACTACTACTACTACTACTACTACTACTACTACTACTACTACTACTACTACTACTACTACTACTACTACTACTACTACTACTACTACTACTACTACTACTACTACTACTACTACTACTACTACTACTACTACTACTACTACTACTACTACTACTACTACTACTACTACTACTACTACTACTACTACTACTACTACTACTACTACTACTACTACTACTACTACTACTACTACTACTACTACTACTACTACTACTACTACTACTACTACTACTACTACTACTACTACTACTACTACTACTACTACTACTACTACTACTACTACTACTACTACTACTACTACTACTACTACTACTACTACTACTACTACTACTACTACTACTACTACTACTACTACTACTACTACTACTACTACTACTACTACTACTACTACTACTACTACTACTACTCTACTACTACTACTACTACTACTACTACTACTACTACTACTACTACTACTACTACTACTACTACTACTACTACTACTACTACTACTACTACTACTACTACTACTACTACTACTACTACTACTACTACTACTACTACTACTACTACTACTACTACTACTACTACTACTACTACTACTACTACTACTACTACTACTACTACTACTACTACTACTACTACTACTACTACTACTACTACTACTACTACTACTACTACTACTACTACTACTACTACTACTACTACTACTACTACTACTACTACTACTACTACTACTACTACTACTACTACTACTACTACTACTACTACTACTACTACTACTACTACTACTACTACTACTACTACTACTACTACTACTACTACTACTACTACTACTACTACTACTACTACTACTACTACTACTACTACTACTACTACTACTACTACTACTACTACTACTACTACTACTACTACTACTACTACTACTACTACTACTACTACTACTACTACTACTACTACTACTACTACTACTACTACTACTACTACTACTACTACTACTACTACTACTACTACTACTACTACTACTACTACTACTACTACTACTACTACTACTACTACTACTACTACTACTACTACTACTACTACTACTACTACTACTACTACTACTACTACTACTACTACTACTACTACTACTACTACTACTATACTACTACTACTACTACTACTACTACTACTACTACTACTACTACTACTACTACTACTACTACTACTACTACTACTACTACTACTACTACTACTACTACTACTACTACTACTACTACTACTACTACTACTACTACTACTACTACTACTACTACTACTACTACTACTACTACTACTACTACTACTACTACTACTACTACTACTACTACTACTACTACTACTACTACTACTACTACTACTACTACTACTACTACTACTACTACTACTACTACTACTACTACTACTACTACTACTACTACTACTACTACTACTACTACTACTACTACTACTACTACTACTACTACTACTACTACTACTACTACTACTACTACTACTACTACTACTACTACTACTACTACTACTACTACTACTACTACTACTACTACTACTACTACTACTACTACTACTACTACTACTACTACTACTACTACTACTACTACTACTACTACTACTACTACTACTACTACTACTACTACTACTACTACTACTACTACTACTACTACTACTACTACTACTACTACTACTACTACTACTACTACTACTACTACTACTACTACTACTACTACTACTACTACTACTACTACTACTACTACTACTACTACTACTACTACTACTACTACTACTACTACTACTACTACTACTACTACTACTACTACTACTACTACTACTACTACTACTACTACTACTACTACTACTACTACTACTACTACTACTACTACTACTACTACTACTACTACTACTACTACTACTACTACTACTACTACTACTACTACTACTACTACTACTACTACTACTACTACTACTACTACTACTACTACTACTACTACTACTACTACTACTACTACTACTACTACTACTACTACTACTACTACTACTACTACTACTACTACTACTACTACTACTACTACTACTACTACTACTACTACTACTACTACTACTACTACTACTACTACTACTACTACTACTACTACTACTACTACTACTACTACTACTACTACTACTACTACTACTACTACTACTACTACTACTACTACTACTACTACTACTACTACTACTACTACTACTAGCTACTACTACTACTACTACTACTACTACTACTTCTACTACTACTACTACTACTACTCTACTACTACTACTACTTCTACTACTACTGCTACTGCTACTGCTACTGCTACTGCTACTGCTACTGCTACTGCTACTGCTACTGCTACTGCTACTGCTACTGCTACTGCTACTGCTACTGCTACTGCTACTGCTACTGCTACTGCTACTGCTACTGCTACTGCTACTGCTACTGCTACTGCTACTGCTACTGCTACTGCTACTGCTACTGCTACTGCTACTGCTACTGCTACTGCTACTGCTACTGCTACTGCTACTGCTACTGCTACTGCTACTGCTACTGCTACTGCTACTGCTACTGCTACTGCTACTGCTACTGCTACTGCTACTGCTACTGCTACTGCTACTGCTACTGCTACTGCTACTGCTACTGCTACTGCTACTGCTACTGCTACTGCTACTGCTACTGCTACTGCTACTGCTACTGCTACTGCTACTGCTACTGCTACTGCTACTGCTACTGCTACTGCTACTGCTACTGCTACTGCTACTGCTACTGCTACTGCTACTGCTACTGCTACTGCTACTGCTACTGCTACTGCTACTGCTACTGCTACTGCTACTGCTACTGCTACTGCTACTGCTACTGCTACTGCTACTGCTACTGCTACTGCTACTGCTACTGCTACTGCTACTGCTACTGCTACTGCTACTGCTACTGCTACTGCTACTGCTACTGCTACTGCTACTGCTACTGCTACTGCTACTGCTACTGCTACTGCTACTGCTACTGCTACTGCTACTGCTACTGCTACTGTCTACTGCTACTGCTACTGCTACTGCTACTGCTACTGCTACTGCTACTGCTACTGCTACTGCTACTGCTACTGCTACTGCTACTGCTACTGCTACTGCTACTGCTACTGCTACTGCTACTGCTACTGCTACTGCTACTGCTACTGCTACTGCTACTGCTACTGCTACTGCTACTGCTACTGCTACTGCTACTGCTACTGCTACTGCTACTGCTACTGCTACTGCTACTGCTACTGCTACTGCTACTGCTACTGCTACTGCTACTGCTACTGCTACTGCTACTGCTACTGCTACTGCTACTGCTACTGCTACTGCTACTGCTACTGCTACTGCTACTGCTACTGCTACTGCTACTGCTACTGCTACTGCTACTGCTACTGCTACTGCTACTGCTACTGCTACTGCTACTGCTACTGCTACTGCTACTGCTACTGCTACTGCTACTGCTACTGCTACTGCTACTGCTACTGCTACTGCTACTGCTACTGCTACTGCTACTGCTACTGCTACTGCTACTGCTACTGCTACTGCTACTGCTACTGCTACTGCTACTGCTACTGCTACTGCTACTGCTACTGCTACTGCTACTGCTACTGCTACTGCTACTGCTACTGCTACTGCTACTGCTACTGCTACTGCTACTGCTACTGCTACTGCTACTGCTACTGCTACTGCTACTGCTACTGCTACTGCTACTGCTACTGCTACTGCTACTGCTACTGCTACTGCTACTGCTACTGCTACTGCTACTGCTACTGCTACTGCTACTGCTACTGCTACTGCTACTGCTACTGCTACTGCTACTGCTACTGCTACTGCTACTGCTACTGCTACTGCTACTGCTACTGCTACTGCTACTGCTACTGCTACTGCTACTGCTACTGCTACTGCTACTGCTACTGCTACTGCTACTGCTACTGCTACTGCTACTGCTACTGCTACTGCTACTGCTACTGCTACTGCTACTGCTACTGCTACTGCTACTGCTACTGCTACTGCTACTGCTACTGCTACTGCTACTGCTACTG